>RYYW01000351.1:28939-61500 GCA_013621005.1 Aeschynomene evenia | reverse complement strand
TTGGTCTTAAATGGCTCCATTTAAGTCACTAGGAAGGTTTAATAAACAAAGGATGATGTAATGAGCCTATTTGGTCCTAATTAGTGTATTGAGCTTCATTTGGTCTTACTTGGTCAATGGCTCCATTTTAGTCACTAGGAAGATAACCAAAGGATGATGTAATGAGCCTATTTTGGTCCTAATAAGTGTATTGAGCTTCATTTGGTCTTACTTGGTCAATGGCTCCATTTTAGTCACTAGGATGTTGTAGATAACAAAGGATGATGTAATGAGCCTATTTTGGTCCTAATTAAGTGTATTGAGCTTCATTTGGTCTTACTTTGGTCAATGGCTCCATTTTAGTCACTAGGATGTTGTAGATAACCAAAGGATGATGTAATGAGCCTATTTTGGTCCTAATTAAGTGTATTGAGCTTCATTTGGTCTTACTTTGGTCAATGGCTCCATTTTAGTCACTAGGAAGGTTTAGATAAACAAAGGATGATGTAATGAGCCTATTTTGGTCCTAATTGAGTGTATTGAGCTTCATTTGGTCTTACTTTGGTCAATGGCTCCATTTTAGTCACTAGGAAGGTTTAGATAACAAAGGATGATGTAATGAGCCTATTTTGGTCCTAATTGAGTGTATTGAGCTTCATTTGGTCTTACTTTGGTCAATGGCTCCATTTTAGTCACTAGGATGTTGTAGATAACAAAGGATGATGTAATGAGCCTATTTTGGTCCTAATTAAGTGTATTGAGCTTCATTTGGTCTTACTTTGGTCAATGGCTCCATTTTAGTCACTAGGATGTTGTAGATAACCAAGGATGATGTAATGAGCCTATTTTGGTCCTAATTAAGTGTATTGAGCTTCATTTGGTCTTACTTTGGTCAATGGCTCCATTTTAGTCACTAGGAAGGTTTAGATAACCAAAGGATGATGTAATGTGCCTATTTTTGGTCCTAATTGAGTGTATTGAGCTTCATTTGGTCTTACTTTGGTCAATGGCTCCATTTTAGTCACTAGGATGTTGTAGATAACCAAAGGATGATGTAATGAGCCTATTTTGGTCCTAATTAAGTGTATTGAGCTTCATTTGGTCTTACTTTGGTCAATGGCTCCATTTTAGTCACTAGGATGTTGTAGATAACCAAAGGATGATGTAATGAGCCTATTTTGGTCCTAATTGAGTGTATTGAGCTTCACTTTGGTCTTACTTTGGTCAATGGCTCCATTTTAGTCACTAGGATGTTTAGATAACAAAGGATGATGTAATGAGCCTATTTTGGTCTAATTGAGTGTATTGAGCTTCATTTGGTCTTACTTGGTCAATGGCTCCATTTTAGTCACTAGGAAGGTTTAGATAAATTTTGGTCCAAAGGATGATGTAATGAGCCTATTTTGGTCCTAATTGAGTGTATTGAGCTTCATTTGGTCTTACTTTGGTCAATGGCTCCATTTTAGTCACTAGGAGGTTTAGATAAACAAAGGATGATTAATGAGCCTATTTTGGTCCTAATTGAGTGTATTGAGCTTCATTTGGTCTTACTTTGGTCAATGGCTCCATTTTAGTCACTAGGAATTAGATAAACAAAGGATGATGTAATGAGCCTATTTTGGTCCTAATTGAGTGTATTGAGCTTCATTTGGTCTTACTTTGGTCAATGGCTCCATTTTAGTCACTAGGATGTTGTAGATAACCAAAGGATGATGTAATGAGCCTATTTTGGTCCTAATTGAGTGTATTGAGCTTCATTTGGTCTTACTTTGGTCAATGGCTCCATTTTAGTCACTAGGAAGGTTTAGATAAACAAAGGATGATGTAATGAGCCTTTTGGTCCTAATTGAGTGTATTGAGCTTCATTTGGTCTTACTTTGGTCAATGGCTCCATTTTAGTCACTAGGATGTTGTAGATAACCAAAGGATGATGTAATGAGCCTATTTTGGTCCTAATTGAGTGTATTGAGCTTCATTTTGTCTTACTTTGGTCAATGGCTCCATTTTAGTCACTAGGAAGGTTTAGATAACCAAAGGATGATGTAATGAGCCTATTTTGGTCCTAATTGAGTGTATTGAGCTTCATTTGGTCTTACTTGGTCATGGCTCCATTTTAGTCACTAGGAAGGTTTAGATAAACAAAGGATGATGTAATGTGCCTATTTTGGTCCTAATTGAGTGTATTGAGCTTCATTTGGTCTTACTTTGGTCAATGGGTCCATTTTAGTCACTAGGATGTTTAGATAAACCAAAGGATGTAATGAGCCTATTTTGGTCCTAATTGAGTGTATTGAGCTTCATTTGGTCTTACTTTTCAATGGCTCCATTTTAGTCACTAGGATGTTGTAGATAACCAAAGGATGATGTAATGAGCCTATTTTGGTCCTAATTGAGTGTATTGAGCTTCATTTGGTCTTACTGGTCAAAGGCTCCATTTTAGTCACTAGGAAGGTTTAGATAAAAAAGGATGATGTAATGAGCCTATTTTGGTCCTAATTGAGCTTCATTTGTCCATTGATAAACAAAGGATGATGTAATGAGCCTAGCTTCTGGTCCTCCATTTTAGTCACTAGGAAGGTTTTAGATAAACAAAGGATGATGTAATGAGCCTATTTTGGTCAATTGAGTGTATTGAGCTTCATTTGCTTACTTTGGTCAATCCATTTTAGTCACTAGGAAGGTAGATTAGATCCAAATTGAGTGTTTGAGCTTTTTTGGTCTTGGTCTGGTCAAGCTCCATTTTAGTCACTAGGAAGGTTTAGATAACAAAGGATGATGTAATGAGCCTATTTTGGTCCTAATTGAGTGTATTGAGCTTCATTTGGTCTTACTTTGGTCAATGGGTCCATTTTAGTCACTAGGAAGTTAGATAAACAAAGGATGATGTAATGAGCCTATTTTGGTCCTAATTGGTGTATTGAGCTTCATTTTGGTTACTTTGGCAATCTCCATTTTAGTCACTATGGGTCCATTTTAGTAACAAAGGATGATAAATGACCTATTAGATGATGGTAATGAGCCTATTTTGGTCCTAATTGAGTGTATTGAGCTTCATTTGGTCTTACTTTGGTCAATGGCTCCATTTTAGTCACTAGGAAGGTTTTATGATGTAAACTAGTGTATTGAGCTTCATTTGGTCTTACTTGGTCAATGCTCCATTTTAGTCACTAGGAAGGTTTAGATAAACAAAGGATGATGTAATGATTTTGGTCCTTGAGTGGTCTTATTGGTCAATGGCTCCATTTGGTCTTACTTTGGTCAAGGCTCCATTTTAGTCACTAGGAAGGTTTAGATAACCAAAGGATGATGTAATGAGCCTATTTTGGTGCAAATTGAGTGTATTGAGCTTCATTTGGTCTTACTCTGGTCAAAGGATTTTAGTCACTAGGAAGGTTTAGATAAACAAAGGATGATGTAATGTGCCTATTTTGGTCCAAATTGAGTGTATTGAGCTTCATTTGGTCTTACTTTGGTCAATGGGTCCATTTTAGTCACTAGGATGGTTTAGATAAACAAAGGATGTAATGAGCCTATTTTGGTCCTAATTGAGTGTATTGAGCTTCATTTGGTCTTACTTTAATCAATGGCTCCATTTTAGTCACTAGGATGTTGTAGATAACCAAAGGATGATGTAATGAGCCTATTTTGGTGCTAATTGAGTGTATTGAGCTTCATTTGGTCTTACTTGGTCAAAGGCTCCATTTTAGTCACTAGGAAGTTTAGATAAATAAAGGATGATGTAATGAGCCTATTTTGGTCTAATTGAGTGTATTGAGCTTCATTTGGTCTTACTTTGGTCAATGGCTCATTTTAGTCACTAGGAAGGTTTAGATAAACAAAGGATGATGTAATGAGCCTATTTTGGTGCTAATTGAGTGTATTGAGCTTCATTTGGTCTTACTCTGGTCAAAGGCTCCATTTTAGTCACTAGGAAGGTTTAGATAAACAAAGGATGATGTAATGTGCCTATTTTGGTCCTAATTGAGTGTATTGAGCTTCATTTGGTCTTACTTTGGTCAATGGGTCCATTTTAGTCACTAGGAGGTTTAGATAACAAGTATAATGTAATGAGCCTATTTTGGTCCTAATTGAGTGTATTGAGCTTCATTTGGTCTTACTTTATCAATGGTTCCATTTTAGTCACTAGGATGTTGTAGATAACCAAACGATGATGTAATGAGCCTATTTTGGTGCTAATTGAGTGTATTGAGCTTCATTTGGTGTTACACTGGACAAAGGCTCCATTTTAGTCACTAGGAACGTTTAGATAAACAAAGGATGATGTAATGAGCCTATTTTGGTCCAAATGAGTGTATTGAGCTTCATTTGGTCTTACTTTGGTCAATGGGTCCATTTTAGTCACTAGGATGTTGTAGATAACCAAAGGATGATGTAATGAGCCTATTTTGGTGCTAATTAAGTGTATTGACCTTCATTTGGTCTTACTTTGGTCAATGGCTCCATTTTAGTCACTAGGATGTTGTAGATAACCAAAGGATGTTGTAATGAGCCTATTTTGGTCCTAATTAAGTGTATTGAGCTTCATTTGGTCTTACTTTGGTCAATGGCTCCATTTTAGTCACTAGGAAGGTTTAGATAAACAAAGGATGATGTAATGAGCCGATTGTGGTCCTAATTGAGTGTATTGAGCTTCATTTGGTCTTACTTTGGTCAATGGCTCCATTTTAGTCACTAGGATGTTGTAGATAACCAAAGGATGATATAATGAGCCTATTTTGGTCCTAATTGAGTGTCTTGAGCTTCATTTGGTCTTACTTTGGTCAATGGCTCCATTTTAGTCACTAGGATGTTGTAGATAACCAAAGGATGATGAAATGAGCCTATTGTTGTGCTAACTGAGTGTATTGAGCTTCATTTGGTCTTACTCTGGTCAAAGGCTCCATTTTAGTCACTAGGAAGGTTTAGATAACAAAGGATGATGTAATGTGCCTATTTTGGTCCTAATTGAGTGTATTGAGCTTCATTTGGTCTTACTTTGGTCAATGGGTCCATTTTAGTCACTAGGATGGTTGAGACAAACAAAGGATAACGTAATGAGCCTATTTTGGTCCTACTTGAGTGTATTGAGCTTCATTTGGTCTTACTTTAATCAATGGCTCCATTTTAGTCACTAGGATGTTGTAGATAACCAAAGGATGATGTAATGAGCCTATTTTGGTGCTAATTGAGTGTATTGAGCTTCATTTGGTCTTACTCTGGTCAAAGGCTCCATTTTAGTCACTAGGAAGGTTTAGATAAACAAAGGATGATGTAATGAGCCTATTTTGGTCCTAATTGAGTGTATTGAGCTTCATTTGGTCTTACTTTGGTCAATGGCTCCATTTTAGTCACTAGGATGTTGTAGATAACCAAAGGATGATGTAATGTGCCTATTTTGGTCCTAATTGAGTGTATTGAGCTTCCTTTGGTCTTACTTTGGTCAATGGTCCATTTTAGTCACTAGGATGTTGTAGATAACCAAAGGATGATGTAATCAGCCTATTTTGGTCCTAATTGAGTGTATTGAGCTTCATTTGGTCTTACTCTGGTCAATGGCTCCATTTTAGTCACTAGGAAGGTTTAGATAACCAAAGGATGATGTAATGAGCCTATTTTGGTCGTAATTGAGTGTATTGAGCTTCATTTGGTCTTACTTTGGTCAATGGCTGCATTTTAGTCACTAGGAAGTTTAGATAACAAAGGATGATGTAATGAGCCTATTTTGGTGCTAATTGAGTGTATTGAGCTTCATTTGGTCTTACTTTGGTCAATGGCTCCATTTTAGTCACTAGGAAGGTTTAGATAAACAAAGGATGATGTAATGTGCCTATTTTGGTCCTAATTGAGTGTATTGAGCTTCATTTGGTCTTACTTCGGTCAATGGCTCATTTTAGTCACTAGGAAGGTTAGATAAACAAAGGATGATGTAATGAGCCTATTTTGTCCTAATTGAGTGTATTGAGCTTCATTTGGTCTTACTTTGGTCAATGGCTCCATTTTAGTCACTAGGATGTTGTAGATAACCAAAGGATGATGTAATGTGCCTATTTTGGTCCTAATTGAGTGTATTGAGCTTCCTTTGGTCTTACTTTGGTCAATGGGTCCATTTTAGTCACTAGGATGTTGTAGATAACCAAAGGATGATGTAATCAGCCTATTTTGGTCCTAATTGAGTGTATTGAGCTTCATTTGGTCTTACTCTGGTCAAAGGCTCCATTTTAGTCACTAGGAAGGTTTAGATAAACAAAGGATGATGTAATGAGCCTATTTTGGTCGTAATTGAGTGTATTGAGCTTCATTTGGTCTTACTTTGGTCAATGGCTGCATTTTAGTCACTAGGAAGGTTTAGATAAACAAAGGATGATGTAATGAGCCTATTTTGGTGCTAATTGAGTGTATTGAGCTTCATTTGGTCTTACTTTGGTCAATGGCTCCATTTTAGTCACTAGGAAGGTTTAGATAAACAAAGGATGATGTAATGTGCCTATTTTGGTCCTAATTGAGTGTATTGAGCTTCATTTGGTCTTACTTCGGTCAATGCTGCCATTTTAGTCACTAGGAAGGTTTAGATAAACAAAGGATGATGTAATGAGCCTATTTTGGTGCTAATTGAGTGTATTGAGCTTCATTTGGTCTTACTTTGGTCAATGGTCCATTTTAGTCACTAGGAAGGTTTAGATAAACAAAGGATAATGTAATAAGCCTATTTTGGTCCTAATTGAGTGTATTGAGCTTCATTTGGTCTTACTTTAATCAATGGTTCCATTTTAGTCACTAGGATGTTGTAGATAACCAAACGATGATGTAATGAGCCTATTTTGGTGCTAATTGAGTGTATTGAGCTTCATTTGGTCTTACACTGGACAAAGGCTCCATTTTAGTCACTAGGAACGTTTAGATAAACAAAGGATGATGTAATGAGCCTATTTTGGTCCAAATTGAGTGTATTGAGCTTCATTTGGTCTTACTTTGGTCAATGGGTCCATTTTAGTCACTAGGAAGTTGTAGATAACCAAAGGATGATGTAATGAGCCTATTTTGGTCCTAATTAAGTGTATTGAGCTTCATTTGGTCTTACTTTGGTCAATGGTGAAAGTGTATGTGTGCACGAGAAGGGGGGGGTTGAATCGTGCAAGTTTTAAAAATTGCTTGTTAAAACTTTTACTTAGAAAGCTGTTTTTACTCAGAAGGTATGATTAAGAGTTTGCAGCGGAAAATGCTTTCTGAGAAGATTAAGTTTCTGAGAACTTAGTCTTTCTAAGAAAGTTCCTTTCTGAGAGATTTTTAAGAAAACGACTTAAGATTTGAGTTTCTTAAAAGCTTTCTGATTTTGATCAATAAGGTTTTCAAAAGACCTCTTGATTAAAGTTGTGATAGAGTTTTTCTCAAAGATTTGGACACGTAATGAGTTAGGGAGAAAAGCTTAACACAAGGGATTTTATACTGGTTCGGTTATAACCAACCTACTCCAGTCCTCAACCTTTAGTTGAGAGTTCTTAGATATTCTTCTTAATGTGCCTTCCCAGACAACACTGCCTTTACCACGTAAAGGACTTCCACCACTTCACAACCCGAAGTGGATTTCCTTGCCTCACACTAGAGGACTTCCTTGCCTTAAACAATTAAGGACTTCCTTGCCTCACAACAGAGGACTTCCTTGCCTCAAACACTAGAGGACTTAAAACTGCCTTCAAACAACGAAGGACTTAGCGTTTTTCAGAAAGTTTGTTTTGATCGAAAACAACTACCAAGACTAAGTTACAAACCTAGTTTTACACTTAGTAGACTTCTAGGATTAACTTACAAATGTAAGAATTTACACCAATTTAGAACTAGAAGATTTTGCAAAGTTAGAAAAACAATTTCGTAAAAATTGTCTTTCTGAGAAAGTTCTAAGTTTTTCGCAAAATGATTTTCAATTCAACAGAGTTTTGGCACGTTTAATCAAGAGTTTTAGTGCAAGAGTTTCGTCACATTGCTCTGGAATTGAACTCATATATATAGGCATCAAAGAGCCGCGAAATTAGAGGCTTTCACTTTGCTTATGTGGCTGTGTCCTTTTCAGAACGGCTCCCTGCTACAGTCAGCGCAAAATGAGGAACTTTTCAGAACTGCACAGTGCGCGTGTTCCCACTTCCTTGGCTAGTTGTAGCGAGCTTTCTGAGTCTGTTTGCACTTCCTTGAGTCCAGACACTTGGTTGCTTCTGAGTCCATCCTTCTAAGAGTTGTACGGACTTCTGAGGCTAACCTTCTGAGGGAAGACCCTTCTGAGAACTACTAGTCGCGAGGTCTTCTGAGACCCTTCTGAGGCGACAGTGTTCTTTCCTCAGAAGCATGTTTTCACCTTCTGCGCTTCTGAGATATCCTTTCTGATATCTTTGGCGCTATGATTTTATCAATTGATCTCGAGGTTACTTGATGTTTTGTCTTGGTCTTTGCTCATGGCATTGCAATAATTTATAGCTTTCTGAGACACTTAGCGCAAGCAAAACCTTAAGTAAAATTTTATACTTATGGCTTACCTTGGTATCATTAAAACTTTCATGACTCTAAGAGAATTTATGCTTAATTCTCTCAGAAGGGTTCTGGAGCTTACAATCTCCCCCTTTTTGATGATAACAACTTAAGTCTTAAGATAATAATTTTGCTTAAGTTCAGAAGTGTTTCTGAGTAAGTTCATAACTTATTCAGAATTCACTTTTGCTTTCTTAGAAACTAATTTAGCTTTCTGAGAGAAGGCTTCGTTATTTTCTTAGAAGGCTGAGATAATCAACAGTTCAAGTATGCAATGTATGATTACTGTTTGAGATTATCAGTTTCATAGCATGTATTTCATGATAATGTATCTATGAGATTCAGAAATATCAAGCTAAGTAAATCAAGAGATGCCAAAAAATAAATAATAAAAGATAAGCATAAGATAGGTAAAACATGAGATGCCAAAGAAATGATTTTTCATTTATGGTTTTGTAAAGATACAAAAGATTTTGGCTCCCCCTAAGTTGTTGCTCCCCCTAAGTTCTAGCCTAGTGTTTACGATAGCCAAAGTAAAAAATTTATCAATCATTTATCTACTCCCCCTTTGTTACATCAAAAAGGGTGGCTAAGACATAAACGCCATCATTGACTTAGAACTACTGCCTTCTGGCAATGTAGCGTAGCAGCTGGCATATCTCCATGAGAATCTCGCTCTGAGTCGCATTCTGAGCGCATTCTGGAGGAAGGTCAGAGGCAGTGGAAGGCTGGTGAGAAGATGAGGGTTGAGATGAAGGAGGACGAGAGACTTCAGCCTCAAGTACTTCATCGATTATATCCCTTGTTTGATATTCAGGAGGTTCTTCTTCTTGGACAGCTTTACCTTCAATAGCAGCAAGTTCAATCGAAGGCTGCCTTTGAGTGTCCTCAGCAACTAGAGCAAGGTCTAGATCAGAGGGTTGCCTAGCTGATGGTTGCTCCATAGCACCAGAAGTCTGAGCATCATCGGAGAGGTTGAAGGTTGAGATCTGGCTATGCATGGCTTCAGTGCTCTTCAACTTCTCAATTCGACCAAAGAAAGGCCGAAATTGCACAGAGGGTGGAGTGACTACCATCCTTCCCAGCTGAAAGCCAGAACCGATCATTGAGTCCGTTATGGAGAAGGTGGGACCTTGTTGATCAAAGGATGTAGGAGGAACCTCTGTTATATCTTGAGGAGGAACCTCTGGTTCCTTCTGAGAGTCCTTCTCAGAGAGAGTTCCTTCTAAGGAACTGTGGGCAACAAATGCCTCAACTGCTGCAACTCCGGCAGCCATGGTAGCGTCAGCGCCCACCTTTGAGCTGAGCCCAGTGCTGGTGGTCCCTGGCACTACGTCATGTGTTGAGTCATGAGTGTCCTCATGTTCCAGAGGGATCTCAGAAGAGAGGAGACCAACCTCAGAAGTTGGTTCAATGAAGCGTTCCTCATGCTGTAGTTGTTGTTGTTGTTGCATCGGAGCAGCTTCTGGAGTCTCAAAAGGTAGATGCAGCGCCTTCTGGACGTCGAGCATCGTCTGAGCCAAGGACTCAGCATTCACAGTGGCAACTTCAGTTGTGGTTGCCTCAGGAAGTTCCACCATAGAAACCTCAGATGGCTTCTTCTGGGGCTCTTTCTTGGAGCTTCCAGCATCTGGAGTGCGATGCACAATGTGAAAGCGTGCCGCATCTTCTTCCTCGGAAGAGGAATCAGCGACATTTCCTTCATGCCCCTGAATGTCTTCTCTGGTGGGGGAGACATGTCCAGATGGGGAGGAGTGATGAGAAGCTTCTGGTTCTTCTTCAACAGCAGCAGTAGTAGCAGCAGCGGTGGTGGCAGCAGTAGCAGTAACTGCTACAATTTCTTTACCCGTCGGCTTTGGCGGGCTCTGTTTCTTGGTGGTTTTTATCCCCACTCCTTTGTGAGTTTTTTCCTGATATTTCAAGGAATGTAGGAGTTTAGTTTTAAATTTGGTGGGTTTAAAACCATCAACAGAATCAGAAATAGGAATTGAAGTAGAAGAAGAGTGAAGAAATGAAGGTGGAGTGTTAGAGTTAGCTTTTTCCAAACGACCACGTTTCTTTTTCCCTTCTGGTGGCACGTCTGGGACTTGGAGAGTGGGAGGTGCTTTCCTTTTTCTGGTCATGGGTTGCTCAGATGTTGTTTCTTCTGAGTCTTCAGCAGCCTCAGCAACTGTAGGTGCCTTCTGAGGAGTCTTCTGAGCTTCCTCAGAAGCCATACTCCGTGTCACCCTTGTTGGAGAAGGATGAGTCACCTTTTGCTTCTTCTTCTTCTTTTCTGGAGGATCGGAAACCTTTTCCTTTCCTTTCTCAGCCTTAGAGGGCTGGATGGGACCAGCAGTTCCCTTAGAAGGCTTTGCTTCCTCCTTCTTCTTAGGTGCCCCCGTATCTGGTACCTTCTTCTTCTTGATGTTGTTGAAGGTGACCATGGAGAACTTACTGTGGTTGAAGACATATTCATAGTCTTCAAGTGGGAAGGAGAAATGGTTGAGGATTCTGGTCAGAAGGCTTCCGTAAGGTAGACTTGTGAGAGCCCTCTTTGGATGAGCCTGGTGCATCATGTAGTTGAGCACCATCCTCCCAAAATCTACTCTTTCCTTTTTCAGTAGGTGGTACAGCAGGCAGGCGTCCATGGTGGTAACGTTCCCCATGTCTCCAATCCGAGGGAGAAGGGTGTGTTGCACAACGGAGAAAATGATCCGAGCCTCTTGCGTGAGATGAGGCACCTTTACTCCTTTGAGTGGTAGGCTGTTGCTACTAGTCAGAAGAGTCACGACTTCTTCTTCCGAGTCATCTACCTCCTTGACCCATTCTGGGTCGTCGGCGATGACAGCGCCACCATTCAAAGTCTTGAAGACTTTGTTGATGTCAGAGGAGGAGAAGCGGATCTGTTGGTCACCAATCTTGCTCTTGACCCCTTTGTTGGTGAACCTTTCTATTTGCGAATAGAAAGCCCTTACCACATTTGGGTAGCATACGTCTTCGGAGCTCATCATGGCTGGCCATCCGGGTTGCTTGAGAAAGGTGAATTGGATTTCGTCCACCTGATTGTAGACATTGAGAGGCAATACCCTTCCCATGGCAAGATTCCTTGGGAGATAAGTCTTGTGGAATAGGGACTACATTTCCTCATTGTCATAGAGAATATCTTCGGATATCTCATTGAGATTGTTTCTCATTAAGCCCTTGATTTCTCCAAAGACGGCCATTTGAAGGAAAGGTTTTAAGTTTTGAGAAAGGATAGAGAAGAACAAGAGAGAAACAGAGAGAGAGAGAGCAGGTGATGATTTGGAAAGCGAGGAGAGGTTTTGGCAGAGTTTTGGTAAGTTTTGGACGTAAAGTGCTCAAATGAAACACTGCTGTAAGTATTTATAGTCATGGTTGATAACTAGCCGTTTTCTGCCACTTATCCAAAAGTTACCGTTGGTAACTTGTTTCTCGGAAGGTACCTTTCTGAGAGAGGTGGTCCTTCTGAGAAATCCTCCTTCTGAGAGATGTTTCAGAAGATCTCCTTTTTGAGAGATGAGTCTTCTGAGACCAAATTTTCTCAGATAGGGTTTTCCTGTGTTTTCCTACTTCAAGCTCAGAGGCTTAGTTCTATTTGTTCGTCTCAGAATCTAAACTAGGACTAAGGGGGGGTTTCTAAGAGAGTTTTTAAATTTCAAAGCACTCAGAAACATCTTAAATTGAGAAATCCTTTCAGAACATTGAAACGATCCTCGGGTAAAGGCTTTGTAAATATATCTGAGATTTGATCCTCAGTATTTACAAATTTGAGTTCAATGTCGCCTTTTTGCACATGATCCCTAATAAAATGATGTTTTATATCGATGTGCTTGGATCGAGAATGCTGAATAGGATTCTTAGCTAAGTTGATAGCACTTGTATTATCACAGAGGATAGGAATTTTGGTGTACCTTAATTGATAATCAAGTAGCTGATTCTTAATCCAGAGCATCTGAGAACAGCAGTTCGCCGCAGACACATATTCAGCTTCAGCAGTTGATAGGGCGATCGTATTTTGCTTCTTGCAAGACCAAGTGATCATGCATTTTCCAAAGAAGCAGCAGCACCCACTTGTGCTTTTGCGATCTATCCTATCTCCAGCGTAGTCGGCATCGCAGTAACCTACAACATCAGAAGAACAACCTTTCTCGTACCAAAGACCAAGATTAGTAGTTCCACTTAAATATCGTAAAATTCGTTTAACTGCAGTCAAGTGTGATTGCTTGGGCTTAGACTGGAATCTAGCACAGATCCCAACACTGAGTTGGATATCTGGTCTGGAGGCGGTTAAGTAGAGAAGTGAGCCAATTATCCCTCGATAGTTGCTTTCTGAGACTTTCTCACCATCTTCATCCAAGTCAATTACTTGAGAGGGATGCATGGGAGTGCTCATGGGTTTGGCCTTATCCATCAGAAACTTCCTCAGAAGTTCCTTGGTATACTTCTCTTGATGAATGACTGTCCTTTCCGACTCTTGCTTGATTTGCAATCCTAGGAAGAATTTTAATTCTCCCATCATGCTCATCTCGAATTCACCTTGCATAAGCTTGGAGAATTCTTTGCAAAGGCATTCATTGGTTGCGCCAAATATTATGTCATCAACATAAATCTGGACAATCAAGAAGCCAGAGTCTTCTGAGAGCGTAAAAAGAGTTGTGTCCACTTTCCCTCTTGAGAATCCGTTTTTAAGCAAGAAAGAGCTCAATCTATCGTACCAAGCTCTTGGAGCTTGTTTCAAACCATAGAGAGCCTTTGTAAGCTTGAATACATGATTCGGGAATGCATCATTCACAAAACCAGGAGGTTGTTTTATATAAACTTCCTCAGAAAGGTATCCATTCAAGAAGGCGGACTTAACGTCCATCTGATAGAGTTTGAAACCTTTATGTGCAGCAAAAGCTAGCAACATTCTGATAGCTTCCAATCTTGCGACTGGGGCAAAAGTTTCATCATAATCTATCCCTTCTTGTTGGTTGTACCCTTGAGCAACCAATCTTGCCTTGTTTCTCACGACTTGACCGTTTTCGTCAAGTTTGTTTCGAAACACCCATTTAGTCCCAATGACACTCTTGCCTTTGGGTTTCTGAGTCAGTTTCCAAACTTGATTTCTCTCAAATTGGTCAAGTTCATCCTGCATGGCATTTACCCAGCTAGGATCATCTAACGCCTCTTCTATGGAATTTGGTTCAAGTTCAGAGACCATAGCAAGATTTGTATAGTTCCTTCTGGTTCTCACGCCACTTTCTGGATTGCCCAAGACTTCATTCTGAGAGATGTTCTTCAAGTCTCTTGAACCTCTGATCCCTTTAGGGGTAGGGTTCTGAGAATGAGACACAGAAGGTTCTCTTTCTGAGTCATCAGAAGCTTGTCCTTCTGAGAATCTAGGTTCCATTGAATTTGGAGAAGTAGATTCTCTAGGTTCTGGAGCTTTGATGATGTTACTGGATTTCTCTTTAGATGAAGATGATGGTTCCATGGGTTGGAAGTCAGTCTCATCATCTATAAGAATTTTCTTTTTGGCTTTCTCAGAAGTGATGTTGAGTTTCTCAAATTCATCTTCTAAGTTAGCATCTTTCTGAGACAGGTCCTTACTAAGTTCTTTGAATTTAATATGGATTGTCTCTTCAACACATTTACTCCTTTTGTTATATACTCTGTAAGCTTTAGAGACTGAGGAGTATCCTAGGAAGTATCCATCATCGGATTTAGGATCAAACTTAGAGAGTTTGTCCTTGGTGTTGAGAATAAAACAAGAAGAACCAAATGTATGGAAATAAGAGATGTTTGGTATTTTATTTTTCCATAGCTCGTAAGGTGTCTTTTTCAGAATTGGTCTTAGAAAGACTCGATTCTGAATGTAGCATGAAGTATTTACTGCTTCAGCCCAGAAACCTTTTGAAAGTCCACTTTCTAAGAGCATTGTTCTAGCCATCTCTTGAAGGCTTCGATTCTTTCTCTCAGCTACTCCATTTTGTTGAGGAGTTCTGGGAGATGAGAATTCGTGAGCTATGCCCAGATTTTCACAAAGCTTTTCAAAAGCATGATTCTCAAATTCACCACCATGATCTGATCTAATGGCATGAATGTGCGAATCTTTTTCAGTTGAAACTCTTTTCGCAAATCCTTTGAACTTCTCAAAAGTTTCTTCCTTAGAAGCTAGAAAGAAAACCCAAGTGAATCTGGAGTAATCATCCACTATGACAAGACCATAGCGTTTTCCAGAAAGGGAAGCTGTTCTGGTTGGTCCGAAGAGATCCATGTGGAGCAGTTCCAGTGGTTTCTGAGTAGAAATACCACTTTTACTGGGAAAGGAAGCCTTGGTCTGTTTCCCTTTTTCACAGAAGTCGCAGGTTGCATCCTTCTGATACTTAATTCTGGGAAGGCCCTTTACAAGTCCTTTCTGAGAGAGTTCAGAAAGAAGTCTCATATGGGCATGACCAAGTTTCTTATGCCATAGCCATTTGTCTTCTTGGACAGAGACAAGGCATTCCACATTTTGATCCTTTAGATCATCCAGATGGATAACATAAATGTTACCAACACGTTTTCCTTCCAGAACGATCTTGTCATTTGTGAGATTAATCACATGACAATACTTGGCATAAAACTCAACTTTTAAGCCTTTGTCACAAAATTGACTAATGCTTAATAGATTGTGAGTTAAGCCATCGACCAAAAGTACATCTGAGATTTTGTGAGAGGAATCCTTACCAACATCTCCGATTGCAGTGACTCTCCCTTTAGCGCCATCACCGAATCGCACTGTTCCGCCTTTCTTGGGCTTGAGACTTCTGAACCAGTGCTTGCTTCCAGTCATGTGCCTTGAGCAGCCACTGTCAAGGTACCACTGCTCATCGTGGTGGTGAAGCAGCGCTTGATGATGCACCTCTTCTGACTCAGATTCTGTTTCCAGAATATAGTCAGTACCGGCCATGAAGCAGACATTAGCTTCCTCTTCACTTTCTGACTCAGAGTCTTCCTCTTCTGAGTCACTCCATGTAGCAGCCATTGCCTTCTTCTTCTTCTTGGGAATGAACTTCTTCTTTCCCTTGTTCTGAGGGCACTCCGTTCTGAAGTGGCCCTTTTCTCCACAGCCAAAACATGTGGCATCAGAAGACTTTGACTTTCCTTTTCTAGGTGTGATCTCTTTGTCTTTGCTTGGTCTTCTCTTCCAAGCTTTCTTCATTTTCCTTACTAGAAGAGAGATGTCATCTTCATCGGAATCTGAGTTTTGATCGTTTTCAGATTCAGATATTTCTTCAGCCTTTAAGGCTTTTGAAGTCTTTTTGATCTGACTTTTCAGAGCCAGAGCTTTCTGAGGTCTTGAGGATGAAGATGGTCCTCCAAGTAGTCCTTCAAGCTCAATCTCGTGAGTTTTGAGTGAGCCAAACAATACATCTAAACCCAGCTGATTTAGATCCTTTGCTTCTTGGATTGCTGTCACCTTTGGGCGCCACTTGGCAGAGAGGCTTCTGAGAATTTTCCTCACCATCTCAGCGTTGGAGTAGGTCTTTCCCAAGACCTTTAGCTGATTTATGATGTGGAGAAATCTTATTGACATGTTGTCAATAGTTTCCTCAGGTTGCATGCAGAAGGACTCGTACTTATGTACGAGCATTGATACCTTAGTTTCCTTGACTTCATCATTTCCTTCGTGCAGCATGTGTAATCTCTCCCAAATTTCTTGAGCGGTATCACACGACACAATCTTGTCGTATTCTACCTTGGGCAAGGCGCAGAGAAGAATGTATTTAGCTTTGAAGTTGAGTTGTATCTTCTCTTTCATCTCTTGAGTCCAATCATCCTTAGGGACTCGTCTTGTATAGGTTCTGAGTGTTGGAGGTGCCGCTCCTGGCTCAGCGTCTGTTGCAACTACAGCATCCTCTGTAATTGTCTGCAGAGGCTGATAGTCTCCATTCTCGATCCTATCCCATAAGTCCAAACTGGTGTGCTTGATGAACAGCGTCATCCTGTCACGCCAGTAGTCGAAGCTGTCTCCGAGAAACATCGGAGGTCTGTTTATTGAGGCCCCATCTGATATGAATGCAGCTGGTGAGTTCATATTTCCCTTCGTGGATCTTTTTCCTTGACACTGCGAAGTGCTCAACCCCTTAAGGACCGAGCTCTGATGCCAATTGAAAGTGTATGTGTGCACGAGAAGGGGGGGGTTGAATCGTGCAAGTTTTAAAAATTGCTTGTTAAAACTTTTACTTAGAAAGCTGTTTTTACTCAGAAGGTATGATTAAGAGTTTGCAGCGGAAAATGCTTTCTGAGAAGATTAAGTTTCTGAGAACTTAGTCTTTCTAAGAAAGTTCCTTTCTGAGAGATTTTTAAGAAAACGACTTAAGATTTGAGTTTCTTAAAAGCTTTCTGATTTTGATCAATAAGGTTTTCAAAAGACCTCTTGATTAAAGTTGTGATAGAGTTTTTCTCAAAGATTTGGACACGTAATGAGTTAGGGAGAAAAGCTTAACACAAGGGATTTTATACTGGTTCGGTTATAACCAACCTACTCCAGTCCTCAACCTTTAGTTGAGAGTTCTTAGATATTCTTCTTAATGTGCCTTCCCAGACAACACTGCCTTTACCACGTAAAGGACTTCCACCACTTCACAACCCGAAGTGGATTTCCTTGCCTCACACTAGAGGACTTCCTTGCCTTAAACAATTAAGGACTTCCTTGCCTCACAACAGAGGACTTCCTTGCCTCACAACAGAGGACTTCCTTGCCTCAAACACTAGAGGACTTAAAACTGCCTTCAAACAACGAAGGACTTAGCGTTTTTCAGAAAGTTTGTTTTGATCGAAAACAACTACCAAGACTAAGTTACAAACCTAGTTTTACACTTAGTAGACTTCTAGGATTAACTTACAAATGTAAGAATTTACACCAATTCAGAACTAGAAGATTTTGTAAAGTTAGAAAAACAATTTCGTAAAAATTGTCTTTCTGAGAAAGTTCTAAGTTTTTCGCAAAATGATTTTCAATTCAACAGAGTTTTGGCACGTTTAATCAAGAGTTTTAGTGCAAGAGTTTCGTCACATTGCTCTGGAATTGAACTCATATATATAGGCATCAAAGAGCCGCGAAATTAGAGGCTTTCACTTTGCTTATGTGGCTGTGTCCTTTTCAGAACGGCTCCCTGCTACAGTCAGCGCAAAATGAGGAACTTTTCAGAACTGCACAGTGCGCGTGTTCCCACTTCCTTGGCTAGTTGTAGCGAGCTTTCTGAGTCTGTTTGCACTTCCTTGAGTCCAGACACTTGGTTGCTTCTGAGTCCATCCTTCTAAGAGTTGTACGGACTTCTGAGGCTAACCTTCTGAGGGAAGACCCTTCTGAGAACTACTAGTCGCGAGGTCTTCTGAGACCCTTCTGAGGCGACAGTGTTCTTTCCTCAGAAGCATGTTTTCACCTTCTGCGCTTCTGAGATATCCTTTCTGATATCTTTGGCGCTATGATTTTATCAATTGATCTCGAGGTTACTTGATGTTTTGTCTTGGTCTTTGCTCATGGTATTGCAATAATTTATAGCTTTCTGAGACACTTAGCGCACATATTAGCAAAACCTTAAGTAAAATTTTATACTTATGGCTTACCTTGTTATCATTAAAACTTTCATGACTTTAAGAGAATTATGCTTAATTCTCTCAGAAGGGTTCTGGAGCTTACAAATGGCTCCATTTTAGTCACTAGGATGTTGTAGATAACCAAAGGATGATGTAATGAGCCTATTTTGGTCCTAATTAAGTGTATTGAGCTTCATTTGGTCTTACTTTGGTCAATGGCTCCATTTTAGTCACTAGGAAGGTTTAGATAAACAAAGGATGATGTAATGAGCCGATTGTTGTCCTAATTGAGTGTATTGAGCTTCATTTGGTCTTACTTTGGTCAATGGCTCCATTTTAGTCACTAGGATGTTGTAGATAACCAAAGGATGATATAATGAGCCTATTTTGGTCCTAATTGAGTGTCTTGAGCTTCATTTGGTCTTACTTTGGTCAATGGCTCCATTTTAGTCACTAGGATGTTGTAGATAACCAAAGGATGATGTAATGAGCCTATTTTGGTGCTAATTGAGTGTATTGAGCTTCATTTGGTCTTACTCTGGTCAATGGCTCCATTTTAGTCACTAGGAAGGTTTAGATAAACAAAGGATGATGTAATGTGCCTATTTTGGTCCAAATTGAGTGTATTGAGCTTCATTTGGTCTTACTTTGGTCAATGGGTCCATTTTAGTCACTAGGATGGTTTAGATAAACAAAGGATAACGTAATGAGCCTATTTTGGTCCTAATTGAGTGTATTGAGCTTCATTTGGTCTTACTTTAATCAATGGCTCCATTTTAGTCACTAGGATGTTGTAGATAACCAAAGGATGATGTAATGAGCCTATTTTGGTGCTAATTGAGTGTATTGAGCTTCATTTGGTCTTACTCTGGTCAATGGCTCCATTTTAGTCACTAGGAAGGTTTAGATAAACAAAGGATGATGTAATGAGCCTATTTTGGTCGTAATTGAGTGTATTGAGCTTCATTTGGTCTTACTTTGGTCAATGGCTGCATTTTAGTCACTAGGAAGGTTTAGATAAACAAAGGATGATGTAATGAGCCTATTTTGGTGCTAATTGAGTGTATTGAGCTTCATTTGGTCTTACTCTGGTCAAAGGCTCCATTTTAGTCACTAGGAAGGTTTAGATAAACAAAGGATGATGTAATGTGCCTATTTTGGTCCTAATTGAGTGTATTGAGCTTCATTTGGTCTTACTTTGGTCAATGGGTCCATTTTAGTCACTAGGAAGGTTTAGATAAACAAAGTATAATGTAATGAGCCTATTTTGGTCCTAATTGAGTGTATTGAGCTTCATTTGGTCTTACTTTAATCAATGGTTCCATTTTAGTCACTAGGATGTTGTAGATAACCAAACGAAGATGTAATGAGCCTATTTTGGTGCAAATTGAGTGTATTGAGCTTCATTTTGTCTTACTCTGGTCAATGGCTCCATTTTGGTCACTAGGAAGGTTTAGAGAAACAAAGGATGATGTAATGAGCCTATTTTGGTCGTAATTGGGTGTATTGAGCTTCATTTGGTCTTACTTTTGTCAATGGCTCCATTTTAGTCACTAGGATGTTGTAGATAACCAAAGGATGATGTAATGAGCCTATTTTGGTGCTAATTAAGTGTATTGAGCTTCATTTGGTCTTACTTTGGTCAATGGCTCCATTTTAGTCACTAGGATGTTGTAGATAACCAAAGGATGATGTAATGAGCCTATTTTGGTCCTAATTAAGTGCATTAAGCTTCATTTGGTCTTACTTTGGTCAATGGCTCCATTTTAGTCACTAGGAAGGTTTAGATAAACAAAGGATGATGTAATGAGCCGATTGTGGTCCTAATTGAGTGTATTGAGCTTCATTTGGTCTTACTTTGGTCAATGGGTCCATTTTAGTCACTAGGATGGTTTAGATAAACAAAGGATAACGTAATGAGCCTATTGTGGTCCTAATTGAGTGTATTGAGCTTCATTTGGTCTTACTTTAATCAATGGCTCCATTTTAGTCACTAGGATGTTGTAGATAACCAAAGGATGATGTAATGAGCCTATTTTGGTGCTAATTGAGTGTATTGAGCTTCATTTGGTCTTACTCTGGTCAAAGGCTCCATTTTAGTCACTAGGAAGGTTTAGATAAACAAAGGATGATGTAATGTGCCTATTTTGGTCCTAATTGAGTGTATTGAGCTTCATTTGGTCTTACTTCGGTCAATGGCTGCATTTTAGTCACTAGGAAGGTTTAGATAAACAAAGGATGATGTAATGAGCCTATTTTGGTGCTAATTGAGTGTATTGAGCTTCATTTGGTCTTACTTTGGTCAATGGGTCCATTTTAGTCACTAGGAAGGTTTAGATAAACAAAGGATAATGTAATAAGCCTATTTTGGTCCTAATTGAGTGTATTGAGCTTCATTTGGTCTTACTTTAATCAATGGTTCCATTTTAGTCACTAGGATGTTGTAGATAACCAAACGATGATGTAATGAGCCTATTTTGGTGCTAATTGAGTGTATTGAGCTTCATTTGGTCTTACACTGGACAAAGGCTCCATTTTAGTCACTAGGAACGTTTAGATAAACAAAGGATGATGTAATGAGCCTATTTTGGTCCAAATTGAGTGTATTGAGCTTCATTTGGTCTTACTTTGGTCAATGGGTCCATTTTAGTCACTAGGATGTTGTAGATAACCAAAGGATGATGTAATGAGCCTATTTTGGTCCTAATTAAGTGTATTGAGCTTCATTTGGTCTTACTTTGGTCAATGGCTCCATTTTAGTCACTAGGATGTTGTAGATAACCAAAGGATGATGTAATGAGCCTATTTTGGTCCTAATTAAGTGCATTAAGCTTCATTTGGTCTTACTTTGGTCAATGGCTCCATTTTAGTCACTAGGAAGGTTTAGATAAACAAAGGATGATGTAATGAGCCGATTGTGGTCCTAATTGAGTGTATTGAGCTTCATTTGGTCTTACTTTGGTCAATGGGTCCATTTTAGTCACTAGGATGGTTTAGATAAACAAAGGATAACGTAATGAGCCTATTGTGGTCCTAATTGAGTGTATTGAGCTTCATTTGGTCTTACTTTAATCAATGGCTCCATTTTAGTCACTAGGATGTTGTAGATAACCAAAGGATGATGTAATGAGCCTATTTTGGTGCTAATTGAGTGTATTGAGCTTCATTTGGTCTTACTCTGGTCAAAGGCTCCATTTTAGTCACTAGGAAGGTTTAGATAAACAAAGGATGATGTAATGAGCCTATTTTGGTCCTAATTGAGTGTATTGAGCTTCATTTGGTCTTACTTCGGTCAATGGCTCCATTTTAGTCACTAGGAAGGTTTAGATAAACAAAGGATGATGTAATGTGCCTATTTTGGTACTAATTGAGTGTATTGAGCTTCATTTGGTCTTACTTTGGTCAATGGCTCCATTTTAGTCACTAGGATGTTGTAGATAACCAAAGGATGATGTAATGAGCCTATTTTGGTCCTAATTAAGTGTATTGAGCATCATTTGGTCTTACTTTGGTAAAATGCTCCATTTTAGTCACTAGGAAGGTTTAGATAAACAAAGGATGATGTAATGTGCCTATTTTGGTCCTAATTGAGTGTATTGAGCTTCCTATGGTCTTACTTTGGTCAATGGGTCCATTTTAGTCACTAGGATGATGTAGATAACCAAAGGATGATGTAATGAGCCTATTTTGGTCCTAATTAAGTGTATTCTGCTTCATTTGGACTTACTTCGGTCAATGGCTCCATTTTAGTCACTAGGAAGGTTTAGATAAACAAAGGATGATGTAATTTGCCTATTTTGGTCCTAATTGAGTGTATTGAGCTTCATTTGGTCTTACTTTGGTCAATGGCTCCATTTTAGTCACTAGGAAGGTTTAGATAAACAAAGGATGATGTAATGAGCCTATTTATGTCGTAATTGAGTGTATTGAGCTTCATTTGGTCTTACTTTTGTCAATGGCTCCATTTTAGTCACTAGGATGTTGTAGATAACCAAAGGATGATGTAATGTGCCTATTTTGGTCCTAATTGAGTGTATTGAGCTTCATTTGGTCTTACTTTAATCAATGGCTCCATTTTAGTCACTAGGATGTTGTAGATAACCAAAGGATGATGTAATGAGCCTATTTTGGTGCTAATTGAGTGTATTGAGCTTCATTTGGTCTTACACTGGACAAAGGCTCCAATTTAGTCACTAGGAACGTTTAGATAAACAAAGGATGATGTAATGAGCCTATTTTGGTCCAAATTGAGTGTATTGAGCTTCATTTGGTCTTACTTTGGTCAATGGGTCCATTTTAGTCACTAGGATGTTGTAGATAACCAAAGGATGATGTAATGAGCCTATTTTGGTCCTAATTAAGTGTATTGAGCTTCATTTGGTCTTACTTTGGTCAATGGCTCCATTTTAGTCACTAGGATGTTGTAGATAACCAAAGGATGATGTAATGAGCCTATTTTGGTCCTAATTAAGTGCATTAAGCTTCATTTGGTCTTACTTTGGTCAATGGCTCCATTTTAGTCACTAGGAAGGTTTAGATAAACAAAGGATGATGTAATGAGCCGATATTGGTCCTAATTGAGTGTATTGAGCTTCATTTGGTCTTACTTTGGTCAATGGGTCCATTTTAGTCACTAGGATGGTTTAGATAAACAAAGGATAACGTAATGAGCCTATTGTGGTCCTAATTGAGTGTATTGAGCTTCATTTGGTCTTAGTTTAATCAATGGCTCCATTTTAGTCACTAGGATGTTGTAGATAACCAAAGGATGATGTAATGAGCCTATTTTGGTGCTAATTGAGTGTATTGAGCTTCATTTGGTCTTACTCTGGTCAAAGGCTCCATTTTAGTCACTAGGAAGGTTTAGATAAACAAAGGATGATGTAATGAGCCTATTTTGGTCCTAATTGAGTGTATTGAGCTTCATTTGGTCTTACTTCGGTCAATGGCTCCATTTTAGTCACTAGGAAGGTTTAGATAAACAAAGGATGATGTAATGTGCCTATTTTGGTACTAATTGAGTGTATTGAGCTTCATTTGGTCTTACTTTGGTCAATGGCTCCATTTTAGTCACTAGGATGTTGTAGATAGCCAAAGGATGATGTAATGAGCCTATTTTGGTCCTAATTAAGTGTATTGAGCATCATTTGGTCTTACTTTGGTAAAATGCTCCATTTTAGTCACTAGGAAGGTTTAGATAAACAAAGGATGATGTAATGTGCCTATTTTGGTCCTAATTGAGTGTATTGAGCTTCATATGGTCTTACTTTGGTCAATGGCTCCATTTTAGTCACTAGGATGTTGTAGATAACCAAAGGATGATGTAATGAGCCTATTTTGGTCCTAATTAAGTGTATTCTGCTTCATTTGGACTTACTTCGGTCAATGGCTCCATTTTAGTCACTAGGAAGGTTTAGATAAACAAAGGATGATGTAATTTGCCTATTTTGGTCCTAATTGAGTGTATTGAGCTTCATTTGGTCTTACTTTGGTCAATGGCTCCATTTTAGTCACTAGGAAGGTTTAGATAAACAAAGGATGATGTAATGAGCCTATTTATGTCGTAATTGAGTGTATTGAGCTTCATTTGGTCTTACTTTTGTCAATGGCTCCATTTTAGTCACTAGGATGTTGTAGATAACCAAAGGATGATGTAATGTGCCTATTTTGGTCCTAATTGAGTGTATTGAGCTTCATTTGGTCTTACTTTATTCAATGGCTCCATTTTAGTCACTAGGATGTTGTAGATAACCAAAGGATGATGTAATGAGCCTATTTTGGTGCTAATTGAGTGTATTGAGCTTCATTTGGTCTTACTCTGGTCAAAGGCTCCATTTTAGTCACTAGGAAGGTTTAGATAAACAAAGGATGATGTAATGAGCCTATTTTGGTCCTAATTGAGTGTATTGAGCTTCATTTGGTCTTACTTTGGTCAATGGCTCCATTTTAGTCACTAGGATGTTGTAGATAACCAAAGGATGATGTAATGTGCCTATTTTGGTCCTAATTGAGTGTATTGAGCTTCCTTTGGTCTTACTTTGGTCAATGGGTCCATTTTAGTCACTAGGATGTTGTAGATAACCAAAGGATGATGTAATGAGCCTATTTTGGTCCTAATTGAGTGTATTGAGCTTCATTTGGTCTTACTTCGGTCAATGGCTCCATTTTAGTCACTAGGAAGGTTTAGATAAACAAAGGATGATGTAATGTGCCTATTTTGGTACTAATTGAGTGTATTGAGCTTCATTTGGTCTTACTTTGGTCAATCGCTCCATTTTAGTCACTAGGATGTTGTAGATAACCAAAGGATGATGTAATGAGCCTATTTTGGTCCTAATTAAGTGTATTGAGCATCATTTGGTCTTACTTTGGTAAAATGCTCCATTTTAGTCACTAGGAAGGTTTAGATAAACAAAGGATGATGCAATGTGCCTATTTTGGTCCTAATTGAGTGTATTGAGCTTCCTGTGGTCTTACTTTGGTCAATGGGTCCATTTTAGTCACTAGGATGTTGTACATAACCAAAGGATGATGTAATGAGCCTATTTTGGTCCTAATTAAGTGTATTCTGCTTCATTTGGACTTACTTCGGTCAATGGCTCCATTTTAGTCACTAGGAAGGTTTAGATAAACAAAGGATGATGTAGTTTGCCTATTTTGGTCCTAATTGAGTGTATTGAGCTTCATTTTGTCTTACTTTGGTCAATGGCTCCATTTTAGTCACTAGGAAGGTTTAGATAAACAAAGGATGATGTAATGAGCCTATTTTGGTCGTAATTGAGTGTATTGAGCTTCATTTGGTCTTACTTTTGTCAATGGCTCCATTTTAGTCACTAGGATGTTGTAGATAACCAAAGGATGATGTAATGAGCCTATTTTGGTCCTAATTAAGTGTATTGAGCTTCATTTGGTCTTACTTTGGTCAATGACTCCATTTTAGTCACTAGGAAGGTTTAGATAAACAAAGGATGATGTAATTTGCCTATTTTGGTCCTAATTGAGTGTATTGAGCTTCATTTGGTCTTACTTTGGTCAATGGCTCCATTTTAGTCACTAGGAAGGTTTAGATAAACAAAGGATGATGTAATGAGTCTATTTTGGTCGTAATTGAGTGTATTGAGCTTCATTTGGTCTTACTTTTGTCAATGGCTCCATTTTAGTCACTAGGATGTTGTAGATAACCTAAGGATGATGTAATGAGCCTATTTTGGTCCTAATTAAGTGTATTGAGCTTCATTTGGTCTTACTTTGGGCAATGGCTCCATTTTAGTCACTAGGAAGGTTTAGATAAACAAAGGATGATGTAATGAGCCGATTGTAGTCCTAATTGAGTGTATTGAGCTTCATTTGGTCTTACTTTGGTCAATGGCTCCATTTTAGTCACTAGGATGTTGTAGATAACCAAAGGATGATATAATTGTATGCTCCAGAACCCTTCTGAGAGAATTAAGCATAATTCTCTTAGAGTCATGAAAGTTTTAATGATATCAAGGTAAGCCATAAGTATAAAATTTTACTTAAGGTTTTGCTAATATGTGCGCTAAGTGTCTCAGAAAGCTATAAATTATTGCAATGCAATGAGCAAAGACCAAGACAAAACATCAAGTAACCTCGAGATCAATTGATAAAATCATAGCGCCAAAGATATCAGAAAGGATATCTCAGAAGCGCAGAAGGTGAAAACATGTTTCTGAGGAAAGAACACTGTCGCCTCAGAAGGGTCTCAGAAGACCTCGCGACTAGGAGTTCTCAGAAGGGTCTTCCCTCAGAAGGTTAGCCTCAGAAGTCCGTACAACTCTTAGAAGGTTGGACTCAGAAGCAACCAAGTGTCTGGACTCAAGGAAGTTTAAACAGACTCAGAAAGCTCGCTACAACTAGCCAAGGAAGTGGGAACACGCGCACTGTGCAGTTCTGAAAAGTTCCTCATTTTGCGCTGACTGTAGCAGGGAGCCGTTCTGAAAAGGACACAGCCACATAAGCAAAGTGAAAGCCTCTAATTTCGCGGCTCTTTGATGCCTATATATATGAGTTCAATTCCAGAGCAATGTGACGAAAATTCTTGCGCTAAAATTCTTGATTAAACGTGCCAAAACTTTGTTGAATTGAAAATCATTTTGCGAAAACTTAGAACTTTCTCAGAAAGACAATTTTTACGAAATTGTTCTTCTAACTTTGCAAAATCTTCTAGTTCTTAATTGGTGTAAATTCTTACATTTGTAAGTTAATTCTAGAAGTCTACTAAGTGTAAAACTAGGTTTGTAACTTAGTCTTAGTAGTTGTTTTCGATCAAAACAAACCTTCGAAAAACGCTAAGTCCTTCTTTGTGTGAAGGCAGTTTTAAGTCCTCTAGTGTTTGAGGCAAAGTTCAAAGTCCTTAATTGTTTAAGGCAAGGAAGTCCTTAATTGTTTAAGGCAAGGAAGTCCTCTAGTGTGAGGCAAGGAAATCCACTTCGGGTTGTGAAGTGGTGGAAGTCCTTTACGTGGTAAAGGCAGTGTTGTCTGGGAAGGCACATTAAGAAAAATATCTAAGAACTCTCAACTGAAAGTTGAGGACTGGAGTAGGTTGGTTATAACCGAACCAGTATAAAATCCCTTGTGTTAAGCTTTTCTCCCTAACTCATTACGTGTCTAAATCTTTGAGAAAAACTCTATCACAGCTTTAATTAATAGGTCTCGTGAAAACCTTATTGATCAAAATCAGAAAGCTTTTAAGAAACTCAAACCTTAAGTCATTTTCTTAAAATCTCTCAGAAAGGAACTTTCTTAGAAAGACTAAGTTCTCAGAAACTTAATCTTCTCAGAAAGCATTTTCCGCAGCAAACTCTTAATCATACCTTCTGAGTAAAAACAGCTTTCTAAGTAAAAGTTTTAACAAGCAATTTTAAAACTTGCACGATTCAACCCCCCCTTCTCGTGCACACATACACTTTCAATTGGCATCAGAGCTCGGTCCTTAAGGGGTTGAGCACTTCGCAGTGTCAAGGAAAAAGATCCACGAAGGGAAATATGAACTCACCAGCTGCATTCATATCAGATGGGGCTTCAATAAACAGACCTCCGATGTTTCTCGGAGACAGCTTCGACTACTGGCGTGACAGGATGACGCTGTTCATCAAGCACACCAGTTTGGACTTATGGGATAGGATTGAGAATGGAGACTATCAGCCTCTGCAGACAATTACAGAGGATGCTGTAGTTGCAACAGACACTGAGCCAGGAGCGGCACCTCCAGCACTCAGAACCTATACAAGACGAGTCCCTAAGGATGAATGGACTCAAGAGATGAAGGAGAAGATACAACTCAACTTCAAAGCTAAATACATTCTTCTCTGCGCCTTGCCCAAGGTAGAATACGACAAGATTGTGTCGTGTGATACCGCTCAAGAAATTTGGGAGAGATTACACATGCTGCACGAAGGAAATGATGAAGTCAAGGAAACTAAGGTATCAATGCTTGTACATAAGTACGAGTCCTTCTGCATGCAACCTGAGGAAACTATTGACAACATGTCAATAAGATTTCTCCACATCATAAATCAGCTAAAGGTCTTGGGAAAGACCTACTCCAACGCTGAGATGGTGAGGAAAATTCTCAGAAGCCTCTCTGCCAAGTGGCGCCCAAAGGTGACAGCAATCCAAGAAGCAAAGGATCTAAATCAGCTGGGTTTAGATGTATTGTTTGGCTCACTCAGAACTCACGAGATTGAGCTTGAAGGACTACTTGGAGGACCATCTTCATCCTCAAGACCTCAGAAAGCTCTGGCTCTGAAAAGTCAGATCAAAAAGACTTCAAAAGCCCTAAAGGCTGAAGAAATATCTGAGTCTGAAAACGATCAAAACTCAGATTCCGATGAAGATGACATCTCTCTTCTAGTAAGGAAAATGAAGAAAGCTTGGAAGAGAAGACCAAGCAAAGACAAAGAGATCACACCTAGAAAAGGAAAGTCAAAGTCTTCTGATGCCACATGTTTTGGCTGTGGAGAAAAGGGCCACTTCAGAACGGAGTGCCCTCAGAACAAGGGAAAGAAGAAGTTCATTCCCAAGAAGAAGAAGAAGGCAATGGCTGCTACATGGAGTGATTCAGAAGAGGAAGACTCTAGGTCAGAAAGTGAAGAGGAAGCTAATGTCTGTTTCATGGCCGGTACTGACTATATTCTGGAAACAGAATCTGAGTCAGAAGAGGTACCAAACTCTCCTCCTCTCTCATACTCATACAATGAGATCTCAGAACTCTATGAAGAGCTTCTGAGAGACTCAAACGAATTAGCTAACAATTTCAGCAAACTAAGAAAGTCTTTTAAATCCTTAGAAGCTGAAAATACTAGACTAATTCAAGAAGTAGAGAACCTAAGGCTTGAAAGAGATGACTTTAAAAATAGATATCTTGAAAGTCACAACCTCTATCAAGCTTTAGAAACAATGTCTTCTGTAACTGTTGAAAAAGCCGAACTGGCTTTGATAGAATTACAAAAGACAAATGAGCTTCTCACTTCTGACTTGGTTAAGATGGTCAAAGGTGAAAAAATGATGACACTCTTGCTTGGTGGTCAAAGACCTTACAAGGATAAGAGTGGACTCGGTTATGAAGAAATCTCGAACCAAATGATATTGATCCATCCTTAACTAAATCACCTCGCACGTGCATAGCTTGTTTTAAGAGTGGCCATGGTTCTGAAAAATGTCCTATGTTGGAAAAAGGAAAAATCTCTAAGCCTCAGAAGGCTCAAAAGAAAACTCAGAAAGCTAAGCCTTCTAAGAAGACTATCCCCTCTCAGAAGGGAAAATTCTCAGAAAGCAAGTGCTTCTGAAAAGGGCAAACAAAGGTCTCTGACTCCCAAAACCATGACCTCTCTAAGAAAAGAAGGCAAAAGTCCAAGAAAGCTAACAAGCAAGGACCCAACAAAGAATGGGTACCTAAATCTGTTAACTTTGTGACTGCAGGTGCATCATCAAGCGCTGCTCCACCACCACGATGACAGTGGTACCTTGACAGTGGCTGCTCAAGGCACATGACTGGAAGCAAGCACTGGTTCAGAAGTCTCAAGCCCAAGAAAGGCGGAACAGTGCGATTCGGTGATGGCGCTAAGGGGAGAGTCACTGCAATCGGAGATGTTGGTAAGGATTCCTCTCACCAAATCTCATATGTACTTTTGGTCGATGGCTTAACTCACAATCTATTAAGCATTAGTCAATTTTGTGACAAAGGCTTAAAGGTTGAGTTTTATGCCAAGTATTGTCATGTGATTAATCTCACAACTGACAAGATCGTTCTGGAAGGAAAACGTGTTGGTAACATCTATGTTATCCATCTGGATGATCTAAAGGATCAAAATGTGGAATGCTGTCTCTGTCCAAGAAGACAAATGGCTATGGCATAAGAAACTTGGTCATGCCCATATGAGACTTTATTCTGAACTCTCTCAGAAAGGACTTGTAAAGGGCCTTCCCAGAATTAAGTATCAGAAGGATGCAACCTGCGACTTCTGTGAAAAAGGGAAACTGACCAAGGCCTCCTTTCCCAGTAAAATGGTATTTCTACTCAGAAACCACTGGAACTGCTCCACATGGATCTCTTCGGACCAACCAGAACAGCTTCCCTTTCTGGAAAACGCTATGGTCTTGTCATAGTGGATGATTACTCCAGATTCACTTGGGTTTTCTTTCTAGCTTCTAAGGAAGAAACTTTTGAGAAGTTCAAAGCATTTGCGAAAAGAGTCTCAACAGAAAAGGATTCACACATTCATGCATTAGATCAGATCATGGTGGTGAATTTGAGAATCATGCTTTTGAAAAGCTTTGTGAAATCTGGGCATTGCTCACGAGTTCTCTTCTCCCAGAACTCCTCAACAAAATGGAGTAGCTGAGAGAAAGAACCGAAGCCTTCAAGAGATGGCAAGAACAATGCTCTTAGAAAGTGGACTTTCAAAAGGTTTCTGGGCTGAAGCAGTTAATACTTCATGCTACATTCAGAACCGAGTCTTTCTGAGACCAATTCTGAAAAAGACACCTTACGAGTGTGGAAGAATAAAATACCAAACATCTCTTATTTCCATGTATTTGGTTCTTCTTGTTTTTATTCTCAACACAAAGGACAAACTCTCTAAGTTTGATCCTAAGTCCGATGATGGATACTTCCTAGGATATTCCTCAGCCTCTAAAGCTTACAGAGTATATAACAAAAGGAGTAAATGTGTTGAAGAGACAATCCATATTAAGTTCAAAGAACTTAGTAAGGACCTGTCTCAGAAAGATGCTAACTTAGAAGATGAATTTGAGAAACTCAACATCTCTTCTGAGAAAGCCAAAAGGAAGATTCTTATAGATGATGAGACTGATTCCAACCCATGGAACAATCATCTTCATCTAAAGAAAAATCTAGTAACATCATCAAAGCTCCAGAACCTAGAGAATCTACTTCCCAATACAATGGAACCTAGATTCTCAGAAGGACAAGCTTCTGATGACTCAGAAAGAGAACCTTCTGTGTCTCGTTCTCAGAACCCTACTCCTAAAGGGATCAGAGGTTCAAGAGACTTGAAGAACATCTCTCAGAATGAAGTCTTGGGCAATCCAGAAGTGGCGTAAGAACCAGAAGGAACTATACAAATCTTGCTATGGTTTCTGAACTTGAACCAGATTCCATAGAAGAGGCGTTAGATGATCCTAGCTGGGTAAATGCCATGCAGGATGAACTTGACCAATTTGAGAGAAATCAAGTTTGGAAACTGACTCAGAAACCCAAAGGCAAAAGTGTCATTGGGACTAAGTGGGTGTTTCGAAAAAAACTTGATGAAAACGGTCAAGTCGTGAGAAACAAGGCCAGATTGGTTGCACAAGGGTACAACCAACAAGAAGGGATAGACTATGATGAAACTTTCGCTCCAGTCGCAAGATTGGAAGCTATCAGTATGTTGCTAGCTTTTGCTGCACACAAAGGTTTCAAACTCTATCAGATGGACGTTAAGTCTGCCTTCTTGAATGGATACCTTTCTGAGGAAGTTTATGTAAAACAACCTCCTGGTTTTGTGAATGATGCATTCCCGAATCACGTATTCAAGCTTACAAAGGCTCTCTATGGTTTGAAACAAGCTCCAAGAGCTTGGTACGATAGATTGAGTTCTTTTTTGCTTAAAACGGATTCTCAAGAGGGAAAGTGGACACAACTCTTTTTACGCTCTCAGAAGACTCTGGCTTCTTGATTGTCCAGATTTATGTTGATGACATAATATTTGGCGCAACCAATGATGCCTTTGCAAAGAATTCTCCAAGCTTATGCAAGGTGAATTCGAGATGAGCATGATGGGAGAATTAAAATTCTTCCTAGGATTGCAAATCAAGCAAGAGTCGGAAGGGAAGTCATTCATCAAAGAAAAGTATACCAAGGAACTTCTGAGGAAGTTTCTGATGGATAAGGCCAACCCATGAGCACTCCCATGCATCCCTCTCAAGTAATTGACTTGGATGAAGATGGTGAGAAAGTCTCTGAAAGCAACTATCGAGGGATAATTGGCTCACTTCTCTACTTAACTGCCTCCAGACCAGATATCCAACTCAGTGTTGGGATCTGTGCTAGATTCCAATCTAAGCCCAAGCAATCACACTTGACTGCGGTTAAACGAATTTTACGATATTTAAGTGGAACTACTAATCTTGGTCTTTGGTACGAGAAAGGTTGTTCTTCTGATGTTGTAGGTTACTGCGATGCCGACTACGCTGGAGATAGGATAGATCGCAAAAGCACAAGTGGCTGCTGCTGCTTCTTTGGGAAATGCTTGATCACTTGGTCTTGCAAGAAGCAAATACGATCGCCCTATCAACTGCTGAAGCTGAATATGTATCTGCTGCGAACTGCTGTTCTCAGATGCTCTGGATTAAGAATCAGCTACTTGATTATCAAATAAGGTACACCAAATCCCTATCCTCTGTGATAATACAAGTGCTATCAACTTAGCTAAGAATCCTATTCAGCATTCTCGATCCAAGCACATTGATATAAAACATCATTTTATTCGGATCATGTGCAAAAGGCGACATTGAACTCAAATTTGTAAATACTGAGGATCAAATCTCAGATATATTTACAAAGCCTTTACCCGAGGATCGTTTCAATGTTCTGAAAGGATTTCTCAATCTAGATGTTTCTAAGTGCTTTGAATTTTAAAAAAAAAAAAACTCTCTCTTAGAAACCCCCCCTTAGTCCTAGTTTAGACTCTGAGACGAACAATAGAACTAAGCTTCTGAGAGCTAGAAGTAGGAAAACTCTATCTGAGAAAATTTGTTCTCAGAAGACTCATCTCTCAGAAAGGAGATCTTCTGAAACATCTCTCAGAAGGAGGATTTCTCAGAAGGACCACCTCTCTCAGAAAGGTACCTTCCGAGAAACTAGTTACCAACGGTAACTTTTGGATAAGTGGCAGGAACGGCTAGTTATCAGCCATGTCTATAAATACTTATAGCATTGTTTCATTTGAGCACTTTAGCTCAAAAACTTACCAAAA
>RYYW01000351.1:0-27787 GCA_013621005.1 Aeschynomene evenia | reverse complement strand
AGATCCACGAAAGGAAATATGAACTCACCAGCTGCATTCATATCAGATGGGGCTTCAATAAACAGACCTCCGATGTTTCTCGGAGACAGCTTCGACTACTGGCGTGACAGGATGACGCTGTTCATCAAGCACACCAGTTTGGACTTATGGGATAGGATCGAGAATGGAGACTATCAGCCTCTGCAGACAATTACAGAGGATGCTGTAGTTGCAACAGACGCTGAGCCAGGAGCGGCACCTCCAGCACTCAGAACCTATACAAGACGAGTCCCTAAGGATGAATGGACTCAAGAGATGAAGGAGAAGATACAACTCAACTTCAAAGCTAAATACATTCTTCTCTGCGCCTTGCCCAAGGTAGAATACGACAAGATTGTGTCGTGTGATACCGCTCAAGAAATTTGGGAAAGATTACACATGCTGCACGAAGGAAATGATGAAGTCAAGGAAACTAAGTATCAATGCTTGTACATAAGTACGAGTCCTTCTGCATGCAACCTGAGGAAACTATTGACAACATGTCAATAAGATTTCTCCACATCATAAATCAGCTAAAGGTCTTGGGAAAGACCTACTCCAACGCTGAGATGGTGAGAAAAATTCTCAGAAGCCTCTCTGCCAAGTGGCGCCCAAAGGTGACAGCAATCCAAGAAGCAAAGGATCTAAATCAGCTGGGTTTAGATGTATATGTTTGGCTCACTCAGAACTCACGAGATTGAGCTTGAAGGACTACTTGGAGGACCATCTTCATCCTCAAGACCTCAGAAAGCTCTGGCTCTGAAAAGTCAGATCAAAAAGACTTCAAAAGCCTAAAGGCTGAAGAAATATCTGAGTCTGAAAATGATCAAAACTCAGATTCCGATGAAGATGACATCTCTCTTCTAGTAAGGAAAATGAAGAAAGCTTGGAAGAGAAGACCAAGCAAAGACAAAGAGATCACACCTAGAAAAGGAAAGTCAAAGTCTTCTGATGCCACATGTTTGGTTGTGGAGAAAAGGGCCACTTCAGAACGGAGTGCCCTCAGAACAAGAAGAGAAGAAGAAGTTCATTCCCAAGAAGAAGAAGAAGGCAATGGCTGCTACATGGAGTGACTCAGAAGAGGAAGACTCTGAGTCAGAAAGTGAAGAGGAAGCTAATGTCTGCTTCATGGCCGGTACTGACTATATTCTGGAAACAGAATCTGAGTCAGAAGAGGTACCAAACTCTCCTCCTCTCTCATACTCATACAATGAGATCTCAGAACTCTATGAAGCTTCTGAGAGACTCAAACGAATTAGCTAACAGTTTCAGCAAACTAAGAAAGTCTTTTAAATCCTTAGAAGCTGAAAATGCTAGACTAATTCAAGAAGTAGAGAACCTAAGGCTTGAAAGAGATGACTTTAAAAATAGATATCTTGAAAGTCACAACCTCTATCAAGCTTTAGAAACAATGTCTTCTGTACTGTTGAAAAAGCCGAACTGGCTTTGATAGAATTACAAAAGACAAATGAACTTCTCACTTCTGACTTGGTTAAGATGGTCAAAGGTGAAAAAATGTTGACACTCTTGCTTGGTGGTCAAAGACCTTACAAGGATAAGAGTGGACTCGGTATGAAGAAATCTTCGAACCAAATGATATTGATCCATCCTTAACTAAATCACCTCGCACGTGCATAACCTGTTTAAGAGTGGCCATTTCTGAAAAGTCCTAAGAAAAGAAGCCAAAAGTCCAAGAAAGCTAACAAGCAAGGACCCAACAAAGAATGGGTACCTAAATCTGTTAACTTTGTGACTGCAGGTGCATCATCAAGCTCTGCTCCACCACCACGATGAGCAGTGGTACCTTGACAGTGGCTGCTCAAGGCACATGACTGGAAGCAAGCACTGGTTCAGAAGTCTCAAGCCCAAGAAAGGCGGAACAGTGCGATTCGGTGATGGCGCTAAGGGGAGAGTCACTGCAATCGGAGATGTTGGTAAGGATTCCTCTCACCAAATCTCAGATGTACTTTTGGTCGATGGTTTAACTCACAATCTATTAAGCATTAGTCAATTTTGTGACAAAGGCTTAAAGGTTGAGTTTATGCCAAGTATTGTCATGTGATTAATCTCACAACTGACAAGATCGTTCTGGAAGGAAAACGTGTTGGTAACATCTATGTTATCCATCTGGATGATCTAAAGGATCAAAATGTGGAATGCCTTGTCTCTGTCCAAGAAGACAAATGGCTATGGCATAAGAAACTTGGTCATGCCCATATGAGACTTCTTTCTGAACTCTCTCAGAAAGGACTTGTAAAGGGCCTTCCCAGAATTAAGTATCAGAAGGATGCAACCTGCGACTTCTGTGAAAAAGGGAAACAGACCAAGGCCTCCTTTCCCAGTAAAAGTGGTATTTCTACTCAGAAACCACTGGAACTGCTCCACATGGATCTCTCGGACCAACCAGAACAGCTTCCCTTTCTGGAAAACGCTATGGTCTTGTCATAGTGGATGATTACTCCAGATTCACCTGGGTTTTCTTTCTAGCTTCTAAGGAAGAAACTTTTGAGAAGTTCAAAGCATTTGCGAAAAGAGTTTCAACAGAAAAGGATTCGCACATTCATGCCATTAGATCAGATCATGGTGGTGAATTTGAGAATCATGCTTTTGAAAACTTTGTGAAAATCTGGGCATTGCTCACGAGTTCTCTTCCCCCAGAACTCCTCAACAAAATGGAGTAGCTGAGAGAAAGAACCGAAGCCTTCAAGAGATGGCAAGAACAATGCTATTAGAAAGTGGACTTTCAAAAGGTTTCTGGGCTGAAGCAGTTAATACTTCATGCTACATTCAGAACCGAGTCTTTCTGAGACCAATTCTGAAAAAGACACCTTACGAGCTGTGGAAGAATAAAATACCAAACATCTCTTATTTCCATGTATTTGGTTCTTCTTGTTTTATTCTCAACACAAAGGACAAACTCTCTAAGTTTGATCCTAAGTCCGATGATGGATACTTCCTAGGATATTCCTCAGCCTCTAAAGCTTACAGAGTATATAACAAAAGGAGTAAATGTGTTGAAGAGACAATCCATATTAAGTTCAAAGAACTTAGTAAGGACCTGTCTCAGAAAGATGCTAACTTAGAAGATGAATTTGAGAAACTCAACATCTCTTCTGAGAAAGCCAAAAGGAAGATTCTTATAGATGATGAGACTGACTTCCAACCCATGGAACAATCATCTTCATCTAAGAAACATCCAGTAACATCATCAAAGCTCCAGAACCTAGAGAATCTACTTCTCCAAATACAATGGAACCTAGATTCTCAGAAGGTCAAGCTTCTGATGACTCAGAAAGAGAAACCTTCTGTGTCTCGTTCTCAGAACCCTACTCCTAAAGGGATCAAAGGTTCAAGAGACTTGAAGAACATCTCTCAGAATGAAGTCTTGGGCAATCCAGAAAGTGGCATAAGAACCAGAAGGAACTATACAATCTTGCTATGGTTTCTGAACTTGAACCAGATTCCATAGAAGAGGCGTTAGATGATCCTAGCTGGGTAAATGCATGCAGGATGAACTTGACCAATTCGAGAGAAATCAAGTTTGGAAACTGACTCAGAAACCCAAAGGCAAAAGTGTCATTGGGACAAAATGGGTGTTTCGAAACAAACTTGATGAAAATGGTCAAGTCGTGAGAAACAAGGCCAGATTGGTTGCACAAGGGTACAACTAACAAGAAGGGATAGACTATGATGAAACCTTCGCTCCAGTCGCAAGATTGGAGGCTATCAGAATGTTGCTAGCTTTTGCTGCACACAAAGGCTTCAAACTCTATCAGATGGACGTTAAGTCTGCCTTCTTGAATGGATACCTTTCTGAGGAAGTTTATGTAAAACAACCTCCTGGTTTTGTGAATGATGCATTCCCGGATCATGTATTCAAGCTTACAAAGGCTCTCTATGGTCTGAAACAAGCTCCAAGAGCTTCGTACGATAGATTGAGCTCTTTCCTGCTTAAAAACAGATTCTCAAGAGGGAAAGTGGACACAACTCTTTTTACACTCTCAGAAGACTCTGGCTTCTTGATTGTCCAGATTTATGTTGATGACATAATATTTGGCGCAACCAATGAATGCCTCTGCAAAGAATTCTCCAAGCTTATGCAAAGTGAATTCGAGATGAGCATGCTGGGAGAGTTAAAATTCTTCCTAGGATTGCAAATCAAGCAAGAGTCAGAAGGGACAGTTATTCATCAAGAGAAGTATACCAAGGAACTTCTGAGGAAGTTTCTGATGGATAAGGCCAAACCTATGAGCACTCCCATGCATCCCTCTCAAGTAATTGACTTGGATGAAGATGGTGAGAAAGTCTCAGAAAGCAACTATCGAGGGATGATTGGCTCACTTCTCTACTTAACTGCCTCCAGACCCGATATCCAACTAGTGTTGGTATCTGTGCTAGATTCCAGTCTAAGCCCAAGCAATCACACTTAACTGCAGTTAAACGAATTTTACGATATTTAAGTGGAACTACTAATCTTGGTCTTTGGTACGAGAAAGGTTGTTCTTCTGATGTTGTAGGTTACTGCGATGCCGACTACGCTGGAGATAGGATAGATCGCAAAAGCACAAGTGGCTGCTGCTGCTTCTTTGGAAAATGCTTGATCACTTGGTCTTGCAAGAAGCAAAATACGATCGCCCTATCAACTGCTGAAGCTGAATATGTATCTGCTGCGAACTGCTGTTCTCAGAAGCCCTGGATTAAGAATCAGCTACTTGATTATCAAATAAGGTATACCAAAATCCCTATCCTCTGTGATAATACAAGTGCTATCAACTTAGCTAAGAATCCTATTCAGCATTCTCGATCCAAGCACATTGATATAAAACATCATTTTATTCGGGATCATGTGCAAAAAGGCGACATTGAACTCAAATTTGTAAATACTGAGGATCAAATCTCAGATATATTTACAAAACCTTTACCCGAGGATCGTTTCAATGCTCTGAAAGGATTTCTCAACATAAGATGTTTCTAAGTGCTTTGAAATTTAAAAAACTCTCTCTTAGAAACCCCCCCTTAGTCCTAGTTTAGACTCTGAGACGAACGATAGAACTAAGCTTCTGAGCTAGAAGTAGGAAAACTCTATCTGAGAAAATTTGTTCTCAGAAGACTCATCTCTCAGAAAGGAGATCTTCTGAAACATCTCTCAGAAGGAGGATTTCTCAGAAGGACCACCTCTCTCAGAAAGGTACCTTCCGAGAAACTAGTTACCAACGGTAACTTATGGATAAGTGGCAGGAAACGGCTAGTTATCAGCCATGTCTATAAATACTTATAGCATTGTTTCATTTGAGCACTTTACGCTCAAAAACTTACCAAAACTCTGCCAAAACCTCTCCTCGCTTTCTAATCTTCATCTGCCCTTTCTCTCTCTCTCTCTTGTTCTTCTCTATCTCTTCTCAAACCTCAAACCTTTCTTTCAAATGGCCGTCTCTGGAGAAATCAAGGCTTAATGAGAAACAATCTCAATGAGATATCCGAAGATATTCTCTATGACAATGAAGAAATGCAGTCCCTATTCCACAAGACTTATCTCCCACGGAATCTTGCCATGGGAAGGGTGTTGCCTCTCAATGTCTACAATCAGGTGGACGAAATCCAATTCACCTTCCTCAAGCAACCTGGATGGCCAGCCATGATGAGCTCCGAGGACGTGTGCTACCCAAATGTGGTAAGAGCCTTCTATTCGCAAATAGAAAGGTTCACCAACAAAGGGGTCAAGAGCAAGATTGGTGACCAACAGATCCGCTTCTCCTCTTCTGACATCAACAAAGTCTTCAAGACCTTGAATGGTGGTGCTGTCATCGCCGACGACCCAGAATGGGTCAAGGAGGTAGATGACTCGGAAGAAGAAGTCGTGACACTTCTGACTGGTAGCAACAGCCTACCACTCAAGGGGGTAAAGGTACCTCATCTCACGCAAGAAGCTAGAATCATCTTCTCCGTTGTGCAACACACCCTTCTCCCTCGGATTGGAGACATGGGGAACGTTACCACCATGGATGCCTGCCTGCTGTACCACCTACTGAAGAAGGAAAGAGTAGATTTTGGGAGGATGGTGCTCAACTACATGATGCACCAGGCTCATCCAAAGAGGGCTCTCACAAGTCTACCTTACGGAAGCCTTCTGACCAGAATCCTCAACCATTTCTCCTTCCCACTTGAAGACTATGAGTACGTCTTCAACCACAGTAAGTTCTCCATGGTCACCTTCAACAACATCAAGAAGAAGAAGGTACCAGATACGGGGGCACCTAAGAAGAAGGAGGAAGCAAAGCCTTCTAAGGGAGCTGCTGGTCCCATCCAGCCCTCTAAGGCTGAGAAAGGAAAGGAAAAGGTTTCCGATCCTTCAGAAAAGAAGAAGAAGAAGCAAAAGGTGACTCATCCTTCTCCAACAAGGGTGACAAGGAGTATGGCTTCTGAAGAAGCTCAGAAGACTCCTCAGAAGGCACCTACGGTTGTTGAGGCTGCTGAAGACTCAGAAGAAACAACATCTGAGCAACCCATGACCAGAAAAAGGAAAGCACCTCCCACTCTCCAAGTCCCAGACGTGCCACCAGAAGGGAAAAAGAAACGTGGTCGTTTGGTAAAAGCTAACTCTAACACTCCACCTTCATTTCTTCACTCTTCTTCTACTTCAATTCCTATTTCTGATTCTGTTGATGGTTTTAAACCCACCAAATTTAAAACTAAACTCCTACATTCCTTGAAATATCAGGGAAAAACTCACAAAGGAGTGGGGATAAAAACCACCAAGAAACAGAGCCCGCCAAAGACGACGGGTAAAGAAATTGTAGCAGTTACTGCTACTGCTGCCACCACCGCTGCTGCTACTACTGCTGCTGTTGAAGAAGAAGCAGAAGCCTCTCAGCACTCCCCTCCATCTGGAAATGTCTCCCCCACCAGAGAAGACATTCAGGGGCATGGAGGAAATGTCGCTGATTCCTCTTCCGGGGAAGAAGATGCGGCACGCTTTCGCATTGAGCATCGCACTCCAGATGCTGGAAGCTCCAAGAAAGAGCCCCAGACGAAGCCATCTGAGGTTTCTATGGTGGAACTTTCTGAGGCAACCACAACTGAAGTTGCTATTGTCAATGCTGAGTCATTGGCTCAGACGATGCGTGACGTCCAGAAGGCTCTGGATCAACCTTCTGAGACTCCAGAAGCTGCTCCGATGCAACAACAACAACAACTACAGCATGAGGAAAGCTTAATTGAACCAACTTCTGAGGTTGGTCTCCTCTCTTCTGAGATCCCTTTGGAACATGAGGAAACTCATGTCTCAACACATGACGTAGTGCCAGGGACCACCAGCACTGGGCTCAGCTCAGAGGTGGGCGCTGACGCTACCATGGCTGCAGGAGTTGCAGCAGTTGAGGCATTTGTTGCCCACAGTTCCTTAGAAGGAACTCTATCTGAGAAGGACTCTCAGAAGGAACCAGAGGTTCCTCCTCAAGATATAACAGAGGTTCCTCCTACATCATTTGATCAACAAGGTCCCAGTTTCTCAATAACGGACTCAATGATTGGTTCCGGCTTTCAGCTGGGAAGGATGGTAGTCACTCCACCCTCTGTGCAATTTCGGCCTTTCTTTGGTCGAACTGAGAAGTTGAAGTGCATTGAAGCCATGCATCGCCAAATATCATCCTTCAACCTCCCCGACGAGGCTCAGACTTCTGGTGCTATGGAGCAACCATCAGCTAGGCAACCCTCTGATCTAGACCTTGCTCTAGTTGCTGAGGATACTCAAAGGCAGCCTTCCATTGAACTTGCTGCTATCGAAGGTAAAGCTGTCCCAGAAGAAGAACCTCCTGAATATCAAACAAGGGATTTAATCGATGAAGTACTTGAGGCTGAAGTCTCTCGTCCTCCTTCATCTCAACCCTCATCTTCTCAACAGCCTTCCACTGCCTCTGACCTCCCTCCAGAATGCGCTCCGAATGCGACACAGAGCGAGATTCTCATGGAGATATGCCAGCTGCTACGCTACATTGCCAGACGACAGTAGTTCTAAGTCAATGATGGCGTTTATGTCTTAGCCACCATTTTTGATGTAACAAAGGGGGAGTAGATAAATGATAAAATTTTTGTACATTGGCTATCGTAAACACTAGGCTAGAACTCAGGGGGAGCAACAACTTAGGGGGAGCCAAATATTTTGTATCTTTACAAAACCATAAATGAAAAATCATTATTTTGGCATCTCTTGATATACTTAGCTTGATATTTCTGAATCTCATACATACATTATCATGAAATACATGCTATGAAATTGATAATCTCAAACAGTAATCATACATTGCATACTTGAACTGTTGATTATCTCAGCCTTCTAAGAAAATAACGAAGCCTTCTCTCAGAAAGCTAAATTAGTTTCTAAGAAAGCAAAAGTGAATTCTGAATAAGTTATGAACTTACTCAGAAACACTTCTGAACTTAAGCAAAATTATTATCTTAAGACTTAAGTTGTTATCATCAAAAAGGGGGAGATTGTAAGCTCCAGAACCCTTCTGAGAGAATTAAGCATAATTCTCTTAGAGTTATGAAAGTTTTAATGATAACAAGGTAAGCCATAAGTATAAAATTTTACTTAAGGTTTTGCTAATATGTGCGCTAAGTGTCTCAGAAAGCTATAAAATTGCAATACCATGAGCATAGACCAAGACAAAACATCAAGTAACCTCGAGATCAATTGATAAAAGCATAGCGCCAAAGATATCAGAAAGGATATCTCAGAAGCGCAGAAGGTGAAAACATGTTTCTGAGGAAAGAACACTGTCGCCTTAGAAGGGTCTCAGAAGACCTCGCGACTAGGAGTTCTCAGAAGGGTCTTCCCTCAGAAGGTTAGCCTCAGAAGTCCGTACAACTCTTAGAAGGTTGGACTCAGAAGCAACCAAGTGTCTGGACTCAAGGAAGTGCAAACAGACTCAGAAAGCTCGCTACAACTAGCCAAGGAAGTGGGAACACGCGCACTGTGCAGTTCTGAAAAGTTCCTCATTTTGCGCTGACTGTAGCAGGGAGCCGTTCTGAAAAGGACACAGCCACATAAGCAAAATGAAAGTCTCTAATTTCGCGGCTCTTTGATGCCTATATATATGAGTTCAATTCCAGAGCAATGTGACGAAAACTCTTGCGCTAAAACTCTTGATTAAACGTGCCAAAACTCTGTTGAATTGAAAATCATTTTGCGAAAACTTAGAACTTTCTCAGAAAGACAATTTTTACGAAATTGTTTTTCTAACTTTGCAAAATCTTCTAGTTCTGAATTGGTGTAAATTCTTACATTTGTAAGTTAATCCTAGAAGTCTACTAAGTGTAAAACTAGGTCTGTAACTTAGTCTTGGTAGTTGTTTTCGATCAAAACAAACTTTCTGAAAAACGCTAAGTCCTTCGTTGTTTGAAGGCAGTTTTAAGTCCTCTAGTGTTTGAGGCAAGGAAGTCCTCTAGTGTGAGGCAAGGAAATCCACTTCGGGTTGTGAAGTGGTGGAAGTCCTTTACGTGGTAAAGGCAGTGTTGTCTGAGAAGGCACATTAAGAAAAATATCTAAGAACTCTCAACTGAAGGTTGAGGACTGGAGTAGGTTGGTTATAACCGAACCAGTATAAAATCCCTTGTGTTAAGCTTTTCTCCCTAACTTATTACGTGTCAAAATCTTTGAGAAAAACTCTATCACAACTTTAATTAAGAGGTCTCGTGAAAACCTTATTGATCAAAATTAGAAAGCTTTTAAGAAACTCAAACCTTAAGTCGTTTTCTTAAAATCCCTCAGAAAGAAACTTTCTTAGAAAGACTAAGTTCTCAGAAACTTAATCTTCTCAGAAAGCATTTTCCGCTGCAAACTCTTAATCATACCTTCTGAGTAAAAACAGCTTTCTAAGTAAAAGTTTTAACAAGCAATTTTAAAACTTGCACGATTCAACCCCCCCTTCTCGTGCACACATACACTTTCACATCCTAGTGACTAAAATGGATGAATTGATCAAAGTAAGACCAAATGAAGCTCAATACACTCAAGTAGGACCAAAATAGGCTCATTACAACATCCTTTGGTTATCTACAACATCCTAGTGACTAAAATGGAGACATTGACCAAAGTAAGACCAAATGAAGCTCAATACACTCAATTAGGACCAAAATAGGCTCATTACAACATCCTTTTGTTATCTACAACATCCTAGTGACTAAAATGGATGAATTGATCAAGGTAAGACCAAATGAAGTTTAATACACTCAATTAGGACCAAAATTGGCTCATTACATCAACCTTTGGTTACCTACACCTTCCTAGTGACTAAAATGGGTCAGTTGACCAAAGTAAGACCAAATGAAGCTCAATACACTCAATTAGGACCAAAATAGGCTCATTACAACATCCTTTGGTTATCTACAACATCCTAGTGACTAAAATGGATGAATTGACCAAAGTAAGACCAAATGAAGCTCAATACACCCAATTAGGACCAAAATAGGCTCATTACAACATCCTTTGGTTATCTACAACATCATAGTGACTAAAATGGAGCCATTGACCAAAGTAAGACCAAATGAAGCTCAATACACTCAAGTAGGACCAAAATAGGCTCATTACATCATCCTTTGGTTATCTACAACATCCTAGTGACTAAAATGGAGACATTGACCAAAGTAAGACCAAATGAAGCTCAATACACTCAATTAGGACCAAAATAGGCTCATTACAACATCTTTTGTTATCTACAACATCCTAGTGACTAAAATGGATGAATTGATCAAGGTAAGACAAATGAAGTTTAATACACTCAATTAGGACCAAAATTGGCTCATTACATCAACCTTTGGTTCCCTACACCTTCCTATTGACTAAAATGGGTCAGTTGACCAAAGTAAGACCAAATGAAGCTCAATACACTCAATTAGGACCAAAATAGGCTCATTACAACATCCTTTGGTTATCTACAACATCCTAGTGACTAAAATGGATGAATTGACCAAAGTAAGACCAAATGAAGCTCAATACACCCAATTAGGACCAAAATAGGCTCATTACAACATCCTTTGGTTATCTACAACATCCTAGTGACTAAAATAGATGAATTGACCAAAGTAAGACCAAATGAAGCTTAATACACCCAATTAAGACCAAAATAGGCTCATTATACCATCCTTGGGTTATCTACAACATCCTAGTGACTAAATTGGAGCCATTGACCAAAGTAAGACCAAATGAAGCTCAATGCACTCACTTAGGACCATAATAGGCTCATTACATCATCCTTTTGTTATCTACAACATCCTAGTGACTAAAATGGATGAATTGATCAAAGTAAGACCAAATCAAGCTCAATACACTCAACTAGGACTAAAATAGGCTCATTACATCATCCTTATGATATCTACAACATCCTAGTGACTAAAATGGAGCCATTGACCAAAGTAAGACCAAATGAAGCTCAATACACTCAATGAGGACGAAAATAGGCTCATTACATCATTCTTTGGTTACCTACACCTTTCTAGTGACTAAAATGGATGAATTGACCAAAGTAAGACCAAATCAAGCTCAATACACTAAATTAGAACCAAAATAAGATCATTACACCATCCTTTGGATATTTACAACATCCTAGTGACTAAAATGGATGAATTGATCAAAGTAAGACCAAATGAAGCTTAATACACTCAATTAGGACCAAAATAGGCTCATTACATCAACCTTTGGTTACCTACACCTTCCTAGTGACTAAAATGGATCAGTTGACCAAGTAAGACCAAATGAAGCTCAATACACTCAATTAGGACCAAAATAGGCTCATTTCAACATTCTTTGGTTATCTACAATATCCTAGTGACTAAAATGGATAAATTGACCAAAGTAAGACCAAATGAAGCTCAATACAGTCAATTAGGACCAAAATAGGCTCATTACACCATCCTTTGGTTATCTACAACATCCTAATGACTAAAATGGAGCCATTGACCAAAGTATGACCAAATGAAGCTCAATGCACTCAATTAGGACCATAATAGGCTCATTACATCATCCTTTGGTTATTTACAACATCCTAGTGACTAAAATGGATGAATTGATCAAAGTAAGACCAAATGAAGCTTAATACACTCAATTAGGACCAAAATAGGCTCATTACATCAACCTTTGGTTACCTACACCTTCCTAGTGACTAAAATGGAGACATTGACCAAAGTAAGACCAAATGAAGCTCAATACACTCAATTAGGACCAAAATAGGCTCATTACAACATCCTTTTGTTATCTACAACATCCTAGTGACTAAAATGGATGAATTGATCAAGGTAAGACCAAATGAAGTTTAATACACTCAATTAGGACCAAAATTGGCTCATTACATCAACCTTTGGTTACCTACACCTTCCTAGTGACTAAAATGGGTCAGTTGACCAAAGTAAGACCAAATGAAGCTCAATACACTCAATTAGGACCAAAATAGGCTCATTACAACATCCTTTGGTTATCTACAACATCCTAGTGACTAAAATGGATGAATTGACCAAGTAAGACCAAATGAAGCTCAATACACCCAATTAGGACCAAAATAGGCTCATTACAACATCCTTTGGTTATCTACAACATCCTAGTGACTAAAATGGAGCCATTGACCAAAGTAAGACCAAATGAAGCTCAATACACTCAAGTAGGACCAAAATAGGCTCATTACATCATCCTTTGGTTATCTACAACATCCTAGTGACTAAAATGGAGACATTGACCAAAGTAAGACCAAATGAAGCTCAATACACTCAATTAGGACCAAAATAGGCTCATTACAACATCCTTTTGTTATCTACAACATCCTAGTGACTAAATGGATGAATTGATCAAGGTAAGACCAAATGAAGTTTAATACACTCAATTAGGACCAAAATTGGCTCATTACATCAACCTTTGGTTCCCTACACCTTCCTATGACTAAAATGGGTCAGTTGACCAAAGTAAGACCAAATGAAGCTCAATACACTCAATTAGGACCAAAATAGGCTCATTACAACATCCTTTGGTTATCTACAACATCCTAGTGACTAAAATGGATGAATTGACCAAAGTAAGACAAATGAAGCTCAATACACCCAATTAGGACCAAAATAGGCTCATTACAACATCCTTTGGTTATCTACAACATCCTAGTGACTAAAATAGATGAATTGACCAAAGTAAGACCAAATGAAGCTTAATACACCCAATTAAGACCAAAATAGGCTCATTATACCATCCTTGGGTTATCTACAACATCCTAGTGACTAAATTGGAGCCATTGACCAAAGTAAGACCAAATGAAGCTCAATGCACTCACTTAGGACCATAATAGGCTCAATTACATCATCCTTTTGTTATCTACAACATCCTAGTGACTAAAATGGATGAATTGATCAAAGTAAGACCAAATCAAGCTCAATACACTCAAGTAGGACTAAAATAGGCTCATTACATCATCCTTATGATATCTACAACATCCTAGTGACTAAAATGGAGCCATTGACCAAAGTAAGACCAAATGAAGCTCAATACACTCAATGAGGACGAAAATAGGCTCATTACATCATTCTTTGGTTACCTACACCTTTCTAGTGACTAAAATGGATGAATTGACCAAAGTAAGACCAAATCAAGCTCAATACACTAAATTAGAACCAAAATAAGATCATTACACCATCCTTTGGTTATCTACAACATCCTAGTGACTAAAATGGATGAATTGATCAAAGTAAGACCAAATGAAGCTTAATACACTCAATTAGGACCAAAATAGGCTCATTACATCAACCTTTGGTTACCTACACCTTCCTAGTGACTAAAATGGATCAGTTGACCCAAGTAAGACCAAATGAAGCTCAATACACTCAATAAGGACCAAAATAGGCTCATTTCAACATTCTTTGGTTATCTACAACATCCTAGTGACTAAAATGGATAAATTGACCAAAGTAAGACCAAATGAAGCTCAATACAGTCAATTAGGACCAAAATAGGCTCATTACACCATCCTTTGGTTATCTACAACATCCTAGTGACTAAAATGGAGCCATTGACCAAAGTATGACCAAATGAAGCTCAATGCACTCAATTAGGACCATAATAGGCTCATTACATCATCCTTTGGTTATTTACAACATCCTAGTGACTAAAATGGATGAATTGATCAAAGTAAGACCAAATGAAGCTTAATACACTCAATTAGGACCAAAATAGGCTCATTACATCAACCTTTGGTTACCTACACCTTCCTAGTGACTAAAATGGATCAGTTGACCTAAGTAAGACCAAATGAAGCTCAATACACTCAATTAGGACCAAAATAGGCTCATTTCAACATTCTTTGGTTATCTACAATATCCTAGTGACTAAAATGGATGAATTGACCAAAGTAAGACCAAATGAAGCTCAATACAGTCAATTAGGACCAAAATAGGCTCATTACACCCTCCTTTGGTTATCTACAACATCCTAGTGACTAAAATGGAGCCATTGACCAAAGTATGACCAAATGAAGCTCAATGCACTCAATTAGGACCATAATAGGCTCATTACATCATCCTTTGGTTATCTACAACATCCTAGTGACTAAAATGGATGAATTGATCAAAGTAAGACCAAATGAAGCTCAATACACTCAAGTAGGACCAAAATAGGCTCATTACATCATCCTTTGGTTATCTACAACATCCTAGTGACTAAAATGGAGCCATTGACCAAAGTAAGACCAAATGAAGCTCAATACACTCAATTAGGATGAAAATAGGCTCATTACATCATCCTTTGGTTATCTACGACATCCTAGTGAGTAAAATGGAGCCATTGACCAAAGTAAAACCAAATGAAGCTCAATACACTTAATTAGGACCAAAATAGGGTCATTATATCATCCTTAGGTTACCTACACCTTTCTAGTGACTAAAATGGATGAATTGACCAAAGTAAGACCAAATGAAGCTCAATACAGTCAATTAGGACCAAAATAGGCTCATTACACCATCCTTTGGTTATCTACAACATCCTAGTGACTAAAATGGAGCCATTGACCAAAGTAAGACCAAATGAAGCTCAAAACACTCAATTTGGACCAAAATAGGCTCATTACACCATCCTTTGGATATCTACAACATCCTAGTGACTAAAATAGATGAATTGATCAAATAAGACCAAATGAAGCTTAATACACTCAATTAGGACCAAAATAGTCTCATTACATCAACCTTTGGTTACCTACACCTTCCTAGTGACTAAAATGTATCAGTTGACCAAAGTAAGACCAAATGAAGCTCAATACACTCAATTAGGACCAAAATAGGCTCCTTACAACATCCTTTTGTTATGTTTAACATCCTAGTGACTAAAATGGATGAATTGACCAAAGTAAGACCAAATAAAGCCTATTATACTCAATTAGGACCAGAATAGGCTCATTACACCATCCTTCGGTTATCTACAACATCCTAGTGACTAAAATGGAGCCATTGACCAAAGTAAGACCAAATGAAGCTCAATGCACTCAATTACGACCATAATAGGCTCATTACATCATCCTTTGGTTATCTACAACATCCTAGTGACTAAAATGGATGAATTGATCAAAGTAAGACAAAATGAAGCTCAATACACTTAAGTAGGACGAAAATAGGCTCATTACATCATTCTTTGGTTATCTACAACATCCTAGTGAGTAAAATGGAGCCATTGACCAAAGTAAGACCAAATGAAGCTCAATACACTCAATTAGGATGAAAATAGGCTCATTACATCATCCTTTGGTTATCTACGACATCCTAGTGAGTAAAATGGAGCCATTGACCAAAGTAAAACCAAATGAAGCTCAATACACTTAATTAGGACCAAAATAGGGTCATTATATCATCCTTAGGTTACCTACACCTTTCTAGTGACTAAAATGGATGAATTGACCAAAGTAAGACCAAATGAAGCTCAATACAGTCAATTAGGACCAAAATAGGCTCATTACACCATCCTTTGGTTATCTACAACATCCTAGTGACTAAAATGGAGCCATTGACCAAAGTAAGACCAAATGAAGCTCAAAACACTCAATTTGGACCAAAATAGGCTCATTACACCATCCTTTGGATATCTACAACATCCTAGTGACTAAAATAGATGAATTGATCAAATAAGACCAAATGAAGCTTAATACACTCAATTAGGACCAAAATAGTCTCATTACATCAACCTTTGGTTACCTACACCTTCCTAGTGACTAAAATGTATCAGTTGACCAAAGTAAGACCAAATGAAGCTCAATACACTCAGTTAGGACCAAAATAGGCTCATTACAACATCCTTTTGTTATGTTTAACATCCTAGTGACTAAAATGGATGAATTGACCAAAGTAAGACCAAATAAAGCCTAATATACTCAATTAGGACCAGAATAGGCTCATTACACCATCCTTCGGTTATCTACAACATCCTAGTGACTAAAATGGAGCCATTGACCAAAGTAAGACCAAATGAAGCTCAATGCACTCAATTACGACCATAATAGGCTCATTACATCATCCTTTGGTTATCTACAACATCCTAGTGACTAAAATGGATGAATTGATCAAAGTAAGACAAAATGAAGCTCAATACACTTAAGTAGGACGAAAATAGGCTCATTACATTATTCTTTGGTTATCTACAACATCCTAGTGAGTAAAATGGAGCCATTGACCAAAGTAAGACCAAATGAAGCTCAATACACTCAATTAGGACCAAAATAGGGTCATTATATCATCCTTAGGCTACCTACACCTTTCTAGTGATTAAAATAGATGAATTGACCAAAGTAAGACAGAATTAAGCTCAATACACTCAATTAAGACAAAAATAGGCTCATTACACCATTCTTTGGTTATCTACAACATCCTAGTGACTAAAATGGAGCCATTGACCAAAGTAAGACCAAATGAAGCTCAATACACTCAATTAGGACCAAAATAGGCTCATTACATCATCCTTTGGTTAGCTACACCTTTCTAGTGACTAAAATGGATGAATTGACCTAATTTAGACCATATGAAGCTCAATACACTCAATTAGGACCAAAATAGGTTCATTGCACCATCCTTTGGTTATCTACAACATCCTAGTGACTAAAATGGATGCATTGATCAAAGTAAGACCAAATGAAGCTTAATACACTGAATTAGGACCAAAATAGTCTCATTACATCAACCTTTGGTTACCTACACCTTCCTAGTAACTAAAATGTTTCGTTGACCAAAGTAAGACCAAATGAAGCTCAATACACTCAATTAGGACCAAAATAGGCTCATTACAACATCCTTTTGTTATGTACAACATCCTAGTGACTAAAATGGATGAATTGACCAAAGTAAGACCAAATAAAGCCTAATATACTCAATTAGGACAAGAATAGGCTCATTACACCATCCTTCGGTTATCTACAACATCCTAGTGACAATAATGGAGCCATTGACCAAAGTAAGACCAAATGAAGCTCAATGCACTCAATTACGACCATAATAGGCTCATTACATCATCCTTTGGTTATCTACAACATCCTAGTGACTAAAATGGATGAATTGATCAAAGTAAGACAAAATGAAGCTCAATACACTAAAGTAGGACGAAAATAGGCTCATTACATCATCCTTTGGTTATCTACGACATCCTAGTGAGTAAAATGGAGCCATTGACCAAAGTAAAACCAAATGAAGCTCAATACACTCAATTAGGACCAAAATAGGGTCATTATATCATCCTTAGGTTACCTACACCTTTCTAGTGACTAAAATGGATGAATTGACCAAAGTAAGACCAAATGAAGCTCAATACAGTCAATTAGGACCAAAATAGGCTCATTACACCATCCTTTGGTTATCTACAACATCCTAGTGACTAAAATGGAGCCATTGACCAAAGTAAGACCAAATGAAGCTCAAAACACTCAATTTGGACCAAAATAGGCTCATTACACCATCCTTTGGATATCTACAACATCCTAGTGACTAAAATAGATGAATTGATCAAATAAGACCAAATGAAGCTTAATACACTCAATTAGGACCAAAATAGTCTCATTACATCAACCTTTGGTTACCTACACCTTCCTAGTGACTAAAATGTATCAGTTGACCAAAGTAAGACCAAATGAAGCTCAATACACTCAATTAGGACCAAAATAGGCTCATTACAACATCCTTTTGTTATGTACAACATCCTAGTGACTAAAATGGATGAATTGACCAAAGTAAGACCAAATAAAGCCTAATATACTCAATTAGGACCAGAATAGGCTCATTACACCATCCTTCAGTTATCTACAACATCCTAGTGACTAAAATGGAGCCATTGACCAAAGTAAGACCAAATGAAGCTCAATACACTCAATTACGACCATAATAGGCTCATTACATCATCCTTTGGTTATCTACAACATCCTAGTGACTAAAATGGATGAATTGATCAAAGTAAGACAAAATGAAGCTCAATACACTCAAGTAGGACGAAAATAGGCTCATTACATTATTCTTTGTTATCTACAACATCCTAGTGAGTAAATGGAGCCATTGACCAAAGTAAGACCAAATGAAGCTCAATACACTCAATTAGACCAAAATAGGGTCATTATATATCCTTAGGCTACCTACACCTTTCTAGTGATTAAAATAGATGAATTGACCAAAGTAAGACAGAATAAGCTCAATACACTCAATTAAGACAAAAATAGGCTCATTACACATTCTTTGGTTATCTACAACATCCTAGTGACTAAAAGGAGCCATTGACCAAAGTAAGACCAAATGAACTTCAAATACACTCAATTAGGACCAAAAATAGGCTCATATACAATCATCCTTTGATTACCTACACTTTCTAGTGACTAAAATGGATGAATTGACCAAATTTAGACCAAATGAAGCTCAATACACTCAATTAGGACCAAAATAGGTTCATTGCACCATCCTTTGGTTATCTACAACATCCTAGTGACTAAAATGGATGCATTGATCAAAGTAAGACCAAATGAAGCTTAATACACTCAATTAGGACCAAAATAGTCTCATTACATCAACCTTTGGTTACCTACACCTTCCTAGTAACTAAAATGTAGAGTTGACCAAAGTAAGACCAAATGAAGCTCAATACACTCAATTAGGACCAAAATAGGCTCATTACAACATCCTTTGTTATGTACACATCCTAGTGACTAAAATGGATGAATTGACCAAAGTAAGACCAAATAAAGCCTAATATACTCAATTAGGACAAAATAGGCTCATTACACCATCCTTCGGTTATCTACAACATCCTAGTGACAAAATGGAGCCATTGACCAAAGTAAGACCAAATGAAGCTCAATGCACTCAATTACGACCATAATAGGCTCATTACATCATCCTTTGGTTATCTACAACATCCTAGTGACTAAAATGGATGAATTGATCAAAGTAAGACAAATGAAGCTCAATACACTCAAGTAGGACGAAAATAGGCTCATTACATCATTCTTTGGTTATCTACAACATCCTAGTGAGTAAAATGGAGCCATTGACCAAAGTAAGCCAAATGAAGCTCAATACACTCAATTAGGACCAAAATAGGGTCATTATATCATCCTTAGGTTACCTACACCTTTCAAGTGATTAAAATGGAACAATTGACCAAAGTAAGACAGAATGAAGCGCAATACACTCAATTAGGACAAAATAGGCTCATTACACCATCCTTTGGTTATCTACAACATCCTAGTGACTAAAATGGAGCCATTGACCAAAGTAAGACCAAATGAAGCTCAATACACTCAATTAGGACCAAAATAGGGTCATTATCATCCTTAGGTACCTACACCTTTCTAGTGATTAAAATTGATGAATTGACCAAAGTAAGACAGAATGAAGCTCAATACACTCAATTAGGACAAAAATAGGCTCATTACACCATTCTTTGGTTATCTACAACATCCTAGTGACTAAAATGGAGCCATTGACCAAAGTAAGACCAAATGAAGCTCAATACACTCAATTAGGACCAAAATAGGCTCATTACATCATCCTTTGGTTACCTACACCTTTCTAGTGACTAAAATGGATGAATTGACCAAATTAAGACCAAATGAAGCTCAATACACTCAATTAGGACCAAAATAGGTTCATTGCACCATCCTTTGGTTATCTACAACATCCTAGTGACTAAAATGGATGCATTGATCAAAGTAAGACCAAATGAAGCTTAATACACTCAATTAGGACCAAAATAGTCTCATTACATCAACCTTTGGTTACCTACACCTTCCTAGTAACTAAAATGTATGAGTTGACCAAAGTAAGACCAAATGAAGCTCAATACACTCAATTAGGACCAAAATAGGCTCATTACAACATCCTTTTGTTATGTACAACATCCTAGTGACTAAAATGGATGAATTGACCAAAGTAAGACCAAATAAAGCCTAATATACTCAATTAGGACAAGAATAGGCTCATTACACCATCCTTCGGTTATCTACAACATCCTAGTGACAATAATGGAGCCATTGACCAAAGTAAGACCAAATGAAGCTCAATGCACTCAATTACGACCATAATAGGCTCATTACATCATCCTTTGGTTATCTACAACATCCTAGTGACTAAAATGGATGAATTGATCAAAGTAAGACAAAATGAAGCTCAATACACTCAAGTAGGACGAAAATAGGCTCATTACATCATTCTTTGGTTATCCTACAACATCCTAGTGAGTAAAATGGAGCCATTGACCAAAGTAAGCGCCAAATGAAGCTCAATACACTCAATTAGGACAAAATAGGGTCATTATATCATCCTTAGGTTACCTACACCTTTCAAGTGATTAAAATGGAACAATTGACCAAAGTAAGAACAGAATGAAGCTCAATACACTCAATTAGGACAAAAATAGGCTCATTACACCATCCTTGGTTATCTACAACATACCTAGTGACTAAAATGGAGCCATTGACCAAAGTAAGACCAAAATGAAGCTATATACACTCAATTAGGACCAAAATAGGCTCATTACATCATCCTTTGGATCTCTATAACATCCTAGTGACTAAAACGGAGCCATTGACAAAAGTAAGACCAAATGAAGCTCAATACACTCAATTAGGACGAAAATAGGCTCATTACATCATTCTTTGGTTATCTACAACATCCTAGTGAGTAAAATTGAGCCATTGACCAAAGTAAGACCAAATGAAGCTCAATACACTCAATTAGGACCAAAATAGGGTCATTATATCATCCTTAGGCTACCTACACCTTTCTAGTGATTAAAATTGATGAATTGACCAAAGTAAGACAGAATGAAGCTCAATACACTCAATTAGGACAAAAATAGGCTCATTACACCATTCTTTGGTTATCTACAACATCCTAGTGACTAAAATGGAGCCATTGACCAAAGTAAGACCAAATGAAGCTCAATACACTCAATTAGGACCAAAATAGGCTCATTACATCATCCTTTGGTTACCTACACCTTTCTAGTGACTAAAATGGATGAATTGACCAAATTAAGACCAAATGAAGCTCAATACACTCAATTAGGACCAAAATAGGTTCATTGCACCATCCTTTGGTTATCTACAACATCCTAGTGACTAAAATGGATGCATTGATCAAAGTAAGACCAAATGAAGCTTAATACACTCAATTAGGACCAAAATAGTCTCATTACATCAACCTTTGGTTACCTACACCTTCCTAGTAACTAAAATGTATGAGTTGACCAAAGTAAGACCAAATGAAGCTCAATACACTCAATTAGGACCAAAATAGGCTCATTACAACATCCTTTTGTTATGTACAACATCCTAGTGACTAAAATGGATGAATTGACCAAAGTAAGACCAAATAAAGCCTAATATACTCAATTAGGACAAGAATAGGCTCATTACACCATCCTTCGGTTATCTACAACATCCTAGTGACAATAATGGAGCCATTGACCAAAGTAAGACCAAATGAAGCTCAATGCACTCAATTACGACCATAATAGGCTCATTACATCATCCTTTGGTTATCTACAACATCCTAGTGACTAAAATGGATGAATTGATCAAAGTAAGACAAAATGAAGCTCAATACACTCAAGTAGGACGAAAATAGGCTCATTACATCATTCTTTGGTTATCTACAACATCCTAGTGAGTAAAATGGAGCCATTGACCAAAGTAAGCCAAATGAAGCTCAATACACTCAATTAGGACCAAAATAGGGTCATTATATCATCCTTAGGTTACCTACACCTTTCAAGTGATTAAAATGGAACAATTGACCAAAGTAAGACAGAATGAAGCGCAATACACTCAATTAGGACAAAAATAGGCTCATTACACCATCCTTTGGTTATCTACAACATCCTAGTGACTAAAATGGAGCCATTGACCAAAGTAAGACCAAATGAAGCTATATACACTCAATTAGGACCAAAATAGGCTCATTACATCATCCTTTGGATCTCTATAACATCCTAGTGACTAAAACGGAGCCATTGACAAAAGTAAGACCAAATGAAGCTCAATACACTCAATTAGGACGAAAATAGGCTCATTACATCATTCTTTGGTTATCTACAACATCCTAGTGAGTAAAATTGAGCCATTGACCAAAGTAAGACAAATGAAGCTCAATACACTCAATTAGGACCAAAATAGGGTCATTATATCATCCTTAGGCTACCTACACCTTTCTAGTGATTAAAATTGATGAATTGACCAAAGTAAGACAGAATGAAGCTCAATACACTCAATTAGGACAAAAATAGGCTCATTACACCATTCTTTGGTTATCTACAACATCCTAGTGACTAAAATGGAGCCATTGACCAAAGTAAGACCAAATGAAGCTCAAATACACTCAATTAGGACCAAAATAGGCTCATTACATCATCCTTTGGTTACCTACACCTTTCTAGTGACTAAAATGGATGAATTGACCAATTAAGACCAAATGAAGCTCAATACACTCAATTAGGACCAAAATAGGTTCATTGCACCATCCTTTGGTTATCTACAACATCCTAGTGACTAAAATGGATGCATTGATCAAAGTAAGACCAAATGAAGCTTAATACACTCAATTAGGACCAAAATAGTCTCATTACATCAACCTTTGGTTACCTACACCTTCCTAGTAACTAAAATGTATGAGTTGACCAAAGTAAGACCAAATGAAGCTCAATACACTCATTAGGACCAAAATAGGCTCATTACAACATCCTTTTGTTATGTACAACATCCTAGTGACTAAAATTGATGAATTGACCAAAGTAAGACCAAATAAAGCCTAATATACTCAATTAGGACAAGAATAGGCTCATTACACCATCCTTCGGTTATCTACAACATCCTAGTGACAATAATGGAGCCATTGACCAAAGTAAGACCAAATGAAGCTCAATGCACTCAATTACGACCATAATAGGCTCATTACATCATCCTTTGGTTATCTACAACATCCTAGTGACTAAAATGGATGAATTGATCAAATTAAGACAAAATGAACCTCAATACACTCAAGTAGGACGAAAATAGGCTCATTACATCATTCTTTGGTTATCTACAACATCCTAGTGAGTAAAATGGAGCCATTGACCAAAGTAAGCCAAATGAAGCTCAATACACTCAATTAGGACCAAAATAGGGTCATTATATCATCCTTAGGTTACCTACACCTTTCTAGTGATTAAAATGGAAGAATTGACCAAAGTAAGACAGAATGAAGCTCAATACACTCAATTAGGACCAAAATAGGTTCATTGCACCATCCTTTGGTTATCTACAACATCCTAGTTACTAAAATGGATGCATTGATCAAAGTAAGACCAAATGAAGCTTAATACACTCAATTAGGACCAAAATTGGCTCATTACATCAACCTTTGGTTACCTACACCTTCCTAGTGACTAAAATGGGTCAGTTGACCAAAATAAGACCAAATGAAGCTTAATACACTCAATTAGGACCAAAATAGTCTCATTACATCAACCTTTGGTTACCTACACCTTCTTAGTGACTAAAATGTATGAGTTGACCAAAGTAAGACCAAATGAAGCTCAATACACTCAATTAGGACCAAAATAGGCTCATTACAACATCCTTTTGTTATGTACAATATCCTAGTGACTAAAATGGATGAATTGACCAAAGTAAGACCAAATAAAGCCTAATATAGTCAATTAGGACCAGAATAGGCTCAATACATCCATCCTTCGGTTATCTACAACATCCTAGTGACTAAAATGGAGCACATTGACCAAAGTAAGACCAAATGAAGCTCAATGCACTCAATTACGACCAATAATAGGCTCATTACATCATCCTTTGGTTATCTACAACATCCTAGTGACTAAAATGGATGAATTGATCAAAGTAAGACAAAATGAAGCTCAATACACTCAAGTAGGACGAAAATAGGCTCATTACATCATTCTTTGGTTATCTACAACATCCTAGTGAGTAAAATGGAGCCATTGACCAAAGTAAGCCAAATGAAGCTCAATACACTCAATTAGGACCAAAATAGGGTCATTATATCATCCTTAGGTTACCTACACCTTTCAAGTGATTAAAATGGAACAATTGACCAAAGTAAGACAGAATGAAGCTCAATACACTCAATTAGGACAAAATAGGCTCATTACACCATCCTTTGGTTATCTACAAACATCCTAGTGACTAAAATGGAGCCATTGACCAAAGTAAGACCAAATGAAGCTCAATACACTCAATTAGGACCAAAATAGGCTCATTACATCATCCTTTGGATATCTATAACATCCTAGTGACTAAAACGGAGCCATTGACCAAAGTAAGACCAAATGAAGCTCAATACACTCAATTAGGACGAAAATAGGCTCATTACATCATTCTTTGGTTATCTACAACATCCTAGTGAGTAAAATGGAGCCATTGACCAAAGTAAGACCAAATGAAGCTCAATACACTCAATTAGGACCAAAATAGGGTCATTATATCATCCTTAGGCTACCTACACCTTTCTAGTGATTAAATGGATGAATTGGCCAAAGTAAGACAGAATGAAGCTCAATACACTCAATTAGGACAAAAATAGGCTCATTACACCATTCTTTGGTTATCTACAACATCCTAGTGACTAAAATGGAGCCATTGACCAAAGTAAGACCAAATGAAGCTCAATACACTCAATTAGGACCAAAATAGGCTCATTACATCATCCTTTGGTTACCTACACCTTTCCTAGTGACTAAAATGGATGAATTGACCAAATTAAGACCAAATGAAGCTCAATACACTCAATTAGGACCAAAATAGGTTCATTGCACCATCCTTTGGTTATCTACAACATCCTAGTGACTAAAATGGATGCATTGATCAAGTAAGACCAAATGAAGCTTAATACACTCAATTAGGACCAAAATTGGCTCATTACATCAACCTTTGGTTACCTACACCTTCCTAGTGACTAAAATGGGTCAGTTGACCAAAATAAGACCAAATGAAGCTTAATACACTCAATTAGGACCAAAATAGTCTCATTACATCAACCTTTGGTTTACCTACACCTTCCTAGTGACTAAAATGTATGAGTTGACCAAAGTAAGACCAAATGAAGCTCAATACACTCAATTAGGACCAAAATAGGCTCATTACAACATCCTTTTGTTATGTACAACATCCTAGTGACTAAAATGGATGAATTGACCAAAGTAAGACCAAATAAAGCCTAATATACTCAATTAGGACCAGAATAGGCTCAATACACCATCCTTTCGGTTATCTACAACATCCTAGTGACTAAAATGGAGCCATTGACCAAAGTAAGACCAAATGAAGCTCAATGCACTCAATTACGACCATAATAGGCTCATTACATCATCCTTTGGTTATCTACAACATCCTAGTGACTAAAATGGAGCCATTGACCAAAGTAAGACCAAATGAAGCTCAATACACTCAATTAGGACAAAAATAGGCTCATTACACCATTCTTTGGTTATCTACAACATCCTAGTGACTAAAAATGGAGCCATTGACCAAAGTAAGACCAAATGAAAGCTCAATACACTCAATTAGGACCAAAATAGGCTCATTACATCATCCTTTGGTTACCTACACCTTTCTAGTGACTAAAATGGATGAATTGACCAAATTAAGACCAAATAAAGCTCAATACACTCAATTAGGACCAAAATAGGTTCATTGTGAAAGTGTATGTGTGCACGAGAAGGGGGGGTTGAATCGTGCAAGTTTAAAAATTGCTTGTTAAAACTTTTACTTAGAAAGCTGTTTTTACTCAGAAGGTATGATTAAGAGTTTGCAGCGGAAAATGCTTTCTGAGAAGATTAAGTTTCTAAGAACTTAGTCTTTCTAAGAAAGTTCCTTTCTGAGAGATTTTTAAGAAAACGACTTAAGATTTGAGTTTCTTAAAAGCTTTCTGATTTTGATCAATAAGGTTTTCAAAAGACCTCTTGATTGAAGTTGTGATAGAGTTTTTCTCAAAGATTTGGACACGTAATGAGTTAGGGAGAAAAGCTTAACACAAGGGATTTTATACTGGTTCGGTTATAACCAACCTACTCCAGTCCTCAACCTTTAGTTGAGAGTTCTTAGATATTCTTCTTAATGTGCCTTCCCAGACAACACTGCCTTTACCACGTAAAGGACTTCCACCACTTCACAACCCGAAGTGGATTTCCTTGCCTCACACTAGAGGACTTCCTTGCCTCACAACAGAGGACCCTTGAGGACTTCCTTGCCTCAACAATAGAGGACTTCCTTGCCTCACAACAGAGGACTTCCTTGCCTCAAACATAGAGGACTTCCTTGCCTCAAACAATAGAGGACTTCCTTGCTCACAACAGAGGACTTCCTTGCCTCAAACAATAGAGGACTTAAATGCTTCAAACAACGAAGGACTTAGCGTTTTTCAGAAAGTTTGTTTTGATCGAAAACAACTACCAAGACTAAGTTACAAACCTAGTTTTACACTTAGTAGACTTCTAGGATTAACTTACAAATGTAAGAATTTACACCAATTCAAAACTAGAAGATTTTGCAGAGTTAGAAAACAATTTCGTAAAAATTGTCTTTCTGAGAAAGTTCTAAGTTTTCGCAAAATGATTTTCAATTCAACAGAGTTTTGGCACGTTTAATCAAGAGTTTTAGTGCGAGAGTTTTCGTCGTATTGCTCTGGAATTGAACTCATATATATAGGCATCAAAGAGCCGCGAAATTAGAGGCTTTCACTTTGCTTATGTGGCTGTGTCCTTTTTCAGAACGGCTCCCTGCTACAGTCAGCGCAAAATGAGGAACTTTTCAGAACTGCACAGTGCGCGTGTTCCCACTTCCTTGGCTAGTTGTAGCGAGCTTTCTGAGTCTGTTTGCACTTCCTTGAGTCCAGACACTTGGTTGCTTCTGAGTCCAACCTTCTAAGAGTTGTACGGACTTCTGAGGCTAACCTTCTGAGGGAAGACCCTTCTGAGAACTCCTAGTCGCGAGGTCTTCTGAGACCCTTCTGAGGCGACAGTGTTCTTTCCTCAGAAACATGTTTTCACCTTCTGCGCTTCTGAGATATCCTTTCTGATATCTTTGGCGCTATGCTTTTATCAATTCATCTCGAGGTTACTTGATGTTTGTCTTGGTCTTTGCTCATGGCATTGCAATAATTTTATAGCTTTCTGAGACACTTAGCGCACATATTAGCAAAACCTTAAGTAAAATTTTATACTTATGGCTTATCTTGTTATCATTAAACTTTTCATGACTCTAAGAGAATTTATGCTTAA
>RYYW01000350.1:0-61607 GCA_013621005.1 Aeschynomene evenia | reverse complement strand
CCTTCTGCATGCAACCTGAGGAAACTATTGACAACATGTCAATAAGATTTCTCCACATCATAAATCAGCTAAAGGTCTTGGAAAGACCTACTCCAACGCTGAGATGGTGAGGAAAATTCTCAGAAGCCTCTCTGCCAAGTGGCGCCCAAAGGTGACAGCAATCCAAGAAGCAAAGGATCTAAATCAGCTGGGTTTAGATGTATTGTTTGGCTCACTCAAAAACTCACGAGATTGAGCTTGAAGGACTACTTGGAGGACCATCTTCATCCTCAAGACCTCAGAAAGCTCTGGCTCTGAAAAGTCAGATCAAAAAGACTTCAAAAGCCTTAAAGGCTGAAGAAATATCTGAGTCTGAAACGATCAAAACTCAGATTCCGATGAAGATGACATCTCTCTTCTAGTAAGGAAAATGAAGAAAGCTTGGAAGAGAAGACCAAGCAAAGACAAAGAGATCACACCTAGAAAAGGAAAGTCAAAGTCTTCTGATGCCACATGTTTGGCTGTGAGAAAAGGGCCACTTCAGAACGGAGGAGTGTCCTCAGAACAAGGGAAAAAGAAGTTCATTCCCAAGAAGAAGAAGAAGGCAATGGCTGCTACATGGAGTGATTCAGAAGAGGAAGACTCTAGTCAGAAAGTGAAGAGGAAGCTAATGTCTGCTTCATGGCCGGTACTGACTATATTCTGGAAACAGAATCTGAGTCAGGAGGTACCAAACACTCCTCCTCTCTCATACTCATACAATGAGATCTCAGAACTCTATGAAGAGCTTCTGAGAGACTCAAACGAATTACCTAACAATTCAGCAAACTAAAGAAGTCTTTTAAATCCTTAGAAGCTGAAAATGCTAGACTAATTCAAGAAGTAGAGAACCTAAGGCTTGAAAGAGATGACTTTAAAAATAGATATCTTGAAAGCCACAACCTCTATCAAGCTTTAGAAACAATGTCTTCTGTAACTGTGAAAAAGCCGAACTGGCTTTGAAGAATTACAAAAGACAAATGAGCTTCTCACTTCTGACTTGGTTAAGATGGTCAAAGGTGAAAAAATGATGACACTCTTGCTTGGTGGTCAAAGACCTTACAGGATAAGAGTGGACTCGTTATGAAGAAATCTTCGAACCAAATGATATTGATCCATCCTAACTAAATCACCTCGCACGTGCATAGCTTGTTTTAAGAGTGGCCATGGTTCTGAAAAATGTCCTATGTTGGAAAAAAGGAAAAATCTCTAAGCCTCAGAAGGCTCAAAAGAAAACTCAGAAAGCTAAGCCTTCTAAGAAGGACTATCCCCTCTCAGAAGGGAAAAACTTCTCAGAAAGCAAGTGCTTCTGAAAAGGGCAAACAAAAGGTCTCTGACTCTCAAAACCATGACCTCTCTAAGAAAGAAGGCAAAAGTCCAAGAAAGCTAACAAGCAAGGACCCAACAAAGAATGGGTACCTAAATCTGTTAACTTGTGACTGCAGGTGCATCATCAAGCGCTGCTCTCACCACCACGATGAGCAGTGGTACCTTGGACAGTGGCTGCTCAAGGCACATGACTGGAAGCAAGCACTGTTCAGAAGTCTCAAGCCAAGAAAGGCGGAACAGTGCGATTCGGTGATGGCGCTAAAGGAGAGTCACTGCAATCGGAGATGTTGGTAAGGACTCCTCTCACCAAATCTCAGATGTACTTTTGGTCGATGGCTTAACTCACAATCTATTAAGCATTAGTCAATTTTGTGACAAAGGCTTAAAGTTGATTTTATGCCAAGTATTGTCATGTGATTAATCTCACAACTGACAAGGTCGTTCTGGAAGAAAACGTGTGGGTAACATCTATGTTATCCATCTGGATGATTAAAGGATCAAAATGTGAATGCCTGTCTCTGTCCAAGAAGACAAATGGCTATGGCATAAGAAACTTGGTCATGCCATATGAGACTTCTTTCTGAACTCTCTCAGAAAGGACTCGTAAAGGGCCTTCCCCAAATAAGTATCAGAAGGATGCAACCTGCGACTTCTGTGAAAAGGAAACAGACCAAGGCCTCCTTTCCCAGTAAAAGTGATATTTCTACTCAGAAACCACTGGAACTGCTCCACATGGATCTCTTCGGACCAACCAGAACAGCTTCCCTTCTGGAAAACGCTTGGTCTTGTCATAGTGGATGACTACTCCAGATTCACTTGGGTATCCTTCTAGCTTCTAAGGAAGAAACTTTGAGAAGTTCAAAGCATTTGCGAAAAGAGTTCAACTGAAAAAGATTCGCACATTCATGCCATTAGATCAGATCATGGGGTGAATTTGAGAATCATGCTTATGAAAAGCTTTGTGAAAATCTGGGCATAGCTCACGAATTCCATCTCCCAGAACTCCTCAACAAAATGGAGTAGCTGAGAGAAAGAATCGAAGCCTTCAAGAGATGGCAAGAACATGCTCCTAGAAAGTGGACTTTCAAAAGGTTTCTGGGCTGAAGCAGTAAATACTTCATGCTACATTCAGAATCGAGTCTTTCTAAGACCAATTCTGAAAAAGACACCTTACGAGCTATGAAGAATAAAATACCAAACATTTCTTATTTTCATATATTGGTTCTTCTTGTTTATTCTCAACACAAAGGACAAACTCTCCAAGTTTGATCCTAAGTCCGATGATGGATACTTCCTAGGAACTCCTCAGCCTCTAAAGCTTACAGAGTATATAACAAAAGGAGTAAATGTGTGAAGAGACAATCCATATCAAGTTCAAAGAACTAGTAAGACCTGTCTCAGAAAGGTGCTGACTTAGAAGATGAATTTGAGAAACTCAACATCTCTTCTGAGAAAGCCAAAAGGAAAATTCTTATAGATGATGAGACTGACTTCCAACCCATGGAACAATCATCGTCATCTAAAGAAAAATCTAGTAACATCATCAAAACTCCAGAACCTGGAGAATCTACTTCTCCAAATACAATGGAACCTAGATTCTCAGAAGGACAAGCTTCTGATGACTCAGAAAGAGAACCTTCTGTGTCTCGTTCTCAGAACCCTACTCCTAAAGGGATCAGAGGTTCAAGAGACTTGAAGAATATCTCTCAGAATGAAGTCTTGGGCAATCCAGAAAGCGGCGTAAGAACCAGAAGGAACTATACAAATCTTGCTATGGTTTCTGAACTTGAACCAGATCCATAGAAGAGCGTTAGATGATCCTAGCTGGGTAAATGCCATGCAGGATGAACTTGACCAATTTGAGAGAAATCAAGTTTGGAAACTGACTCAGAAACCCAAAGGCAAAAGTGTCATTGGGACTAAGTGGGTGTTCGAAACAAACTTGATGAAAGCGGTCAAGTCGTGAGAAACAAGGCCAGATTGGTTGCACAAGGTACAACAACAAGAAGGGATAGACTATGATGAAACTTTCGCTCCAGTCGCAAGATTGGAAGCTATCAGAATGTTGCTGGCTTTTGCTGCACACAAAGGTTCAAACTCTATCAGATGGACGTTAAGTCTGCCTTCTTGAATGGATACCTTTCTGAGGAAGTTTATGTAAAACAGCCTCCTGGTTTGTGAATGATGCATTCCCGAATCACGTATTCAAGCTTACAAAGGCTCTCTATGGTTGAAACAAGCTCCAAGAGCTTGGTACGATAGATTGAGTTCCTTTTTGCTTAAAAACGGATTCTCAAGAGGGAAAGTGGACACAACACTTTTCACGCTCTCAGAAGACTCTGGCTTCTTGATTGTCCAGATTTATGTTGATGACATAATATTTGGCGCAACCAATGAATGCCTTTGAAAGAATTCTCCAAGCTTATGCAAGGTGAATTCGAGATGAGCATGATGGGAGAATTAAAATTCTTCCTAGGATTGCAAATCAAGCAAGAGTCGGAAGGGACAGTTATTCATCAAGAGAAGTATACCAAGGAACTTCTGAGGAAGTTTCTGATGGATAAGGCCAAACCCATGAGCACTCCCATGCATCCCTCTCAAGTAATTGACTTGGACGAAGATGGTGAGAAAGTCTCAGAAAGCAACTATCGAGGATAATTGGCTCACTTCTCTACTTAACTGCTTCCAGACCAGATATCCAACTCAGTGTTGGGATCTGTGCTAGATTCCAATCTAAGCCCAAGCAATCACACTTGACTGCGGTTAAACGAATTTTACGATATTTAAGTGGAACTACTAATCTTGGTCTTTGGTACGAGAAAGGTTGTTCTTCTGATGTTATAGGTTACTGTGATGCCGACTACGCTGGAGATAGGATAGATCGCAAAAGCACAAGTGGCTGCTGCTGCTTCTTTGGAAATGCTTGATCACTTGGTCTTGCAAGAAGCAAATACGATCGCCCTATCAACTGCTGAAGCTGAATATGTATCTGCAGCGAACTGCTGTTCTCAGATGCTCTGGATTAAGAATCAGCTACTTGATTATCAAATAAGGTACACCAAAATCCCTATCCTCTGTGATAATACAAGTGCTATCAACTTAGCTAAGAATCCTATTCAGCATTCTCGATCCAAGCACATCGATATAAAACATCATTTTATTAGGGATCATGTGCAAAAAGGCGACATTGAACTCAAATTTGTAAATACTGAGGATCAAATCTCAGATATATTTACAAAGCCTTTACCCGAGGATCGTTTCAATGTTCTAAAAGGATTTCTCAATTTAAGATGTTTCTAAGTGCTTTGAATTTAAAAATTCTCTTAGAAACCCCCTTAGTCCTAGTTTAGACTCTGAGACGAACAATAGAACTAAGCTTCTGAGCTGGAAGTAGGAAAACTCTATCTGAGAAAATTGTTTCTCAGAAGACTCATCTCTCAGAAAGAAGATCTTCTGAACATCTCTCAGAAGAAGGATTTCTCAGAAGGACCACCTCTCTCAGAAAGGTACCTTCCGAGAAACTAGTTACCAACGGTAACTTTTGGATAAGTGGCAGGAAACGGCTAGTTATCAGCCATGTCTATAAATACTTATAGCATTGTTTCATTTGAGCACTTTACGCTCAAAAGCTTACCAAAACTCTGCCAAAACCTCTCCTCGCTTTCCAATCTTCATCTGCCCTTTCTCTCTCTCTCTCTCTTGTTCTTCTCTATCTCTTCTCAAACCTCAAACCCTTCTTTCAAATGGCCGTCTCTGGAGAAATCAAAGGCTTAATGAGAAACAATCTCAATGAGATATCTGAAGATATTCTCTATGACAATGAGGAAATGCAGTCCCTCTTCCACAAAACTTATCTCCCACGGAATCTTGCCATGGGAAGGGTATTGCCTCTCAATGTCTACAATCAGGTGGACGAAATCCAATTCACCTTCCTCAAGCAACCTGGATGGCCAGCCATGATGAGCTCCGAGGACGTGTGCTACCCAAATGTGGTAAGAGCTTTCTATTCGCAAATAGAAAGGTTCACCAACAAAGGGGTCAAAAGCAAGATTGGTGACCAACACATCCGCTTCTCCTCCTCTGACATCAACAAAGTCTTCAAGACCTTGAATGGTGGCGCTGTCATCGCCGAAGACCCAGAATGGGTCAAGGAGGTAGATGACTCGGAAGAAGAAGTCGTGACACTTCTGACTGGTAGCAACAGCCTACCACTCAAGGGAGTAAAGGTGCCTCATCTCACGCAAGAGGCTCGGATCATCTTCTCCGTTGTGCAACACACCCTTCTCCCTCGGATTGGAGACATGGGGAACGTTACCATCATGGACGCCTGCCTGCTGTACCACCTACTGAAAAAGGAAAGAGTAGATTTGGAAGGATGGTGCTCAACTACATGATGCACCAGGCTCATCCAAAGAGGGCTCTCACAAGTCTACCTTACGGAAGCCTTCTGACCAGAATCCTCAACCATTTCTCCTTCCCACTTGAAGACTATGAATACGTCTTCAACCACAGTAAGTTCTCAATGGTCACCTTCAACAACATCAAGAAGAAGAAGGTACCAGATACGGGGGCACCTGAGAAGAAGGAGGAAGCAAAGCCTTCTAAGGGGGCTGCTGGTCCCATCCAGCCCTCTAAGGCTGAGAAGGGAAAGGAAAAGGTTTCCGATCCTCCAGAAAAGAAGAAAAAGAAGCAAAAGGTGACTCATCCTTCTCCAACAAGGGTGACACGGAGTATGGCTTCTGAGGAAGCTCAGAAGACTCCTCAGAAGGCTCCTACGATTGTTGAGGCTGCTGAAGACTCAGAAGAAACAACATCTGAGCAACCCATGACCAGAAAAAGGAAAGCACCTCCCACTCTTCAAGTCCCAGACGTGCCACCAGAAGGGAAAAAGAAACGTGGTCGTTTGGTAAAAGCTAACTCTAAAAATCCACCTTCATTTCTTCACTCTTCTTCTACTTCAATTCCTATTTCTAATTCTGTTGATGGTTTTAAACCCACCAAATTTAAAACTAAACTCCTACATTCCTTGAAATATCAGGGAAAAACTCACAAAGGAGTGGGGATAAAAACCACCAAGAAACAGAGCCCGCCAACGACGACGGGTAAAGAAATTGTAGCAGTTACTGCTACTACTGCCACCACCGCTGCTGCTACCACTGCTGCTGTTGAAGAAGAAGCAGAAGCTTCTCATCACTCCTCCCCATCTGGACATGTCTCCCCCACCAGAGAAGACATTCAGGGGCATGGAGGAAATGTCGCTGATTCCTCTTCCAAGGAAGAAGATGCGGCACGCTTTCGCATTGAGCATCGCACTCCAGATGCTGGAAGCTCCAAGAAAGAGGCCCAGAAGAAGCCCTCTGCGGTTTCTATGGTGGAACTTTCTGAAGCAACCACAACTGAAGTTGCCACTGTGAATGTTGAGTCATTGGCTCAGACGATGAGTGAAGTTCAGAAGGCGCTGGATCATCCTTCTGAGACTCCAGAAGCTGCTCAGATGCAACAACAACAACAACTACAGCATGAGGAAAGCTTAATTGAACCAACTTCTGAGGTTGGTCTCCTCTCTTCTGAGATCCCTTTGGAACATGAGGAAACTCATGTCTCAACACATGACGTAGTGCCAGGGACCACCAGCACTGGGCTCAGCTCAGAGGTGGGCGCTGACGCTACCATGGCTGCCGGAGTTGCAGCAGTTGAGGCATTTGTTGCCCACAGTTCCTTAGAAGGAACTCTTTCTGAGAAGGACTCTCAGAAGGAACCAGAGGTTCCTCCTCAAGATATAACAGAGGTTCCTCCTACATCCTTTGATCAACAAGGTCCCTCTTTCTCCATCACGGACTCAATGATTGGTTCCGGCTTCCAGCTGGGAAGGATGGTAGTCACTCCACCCTCTGTGCACTTTCGGCCTTTCTTTGGTCGAATTGAGAAGTTGAAGAGCAATGAAGCCATGCATAGCCAGATCTCAACCTTCAACCTCTCCGATGATGCTCAGACTTCTGGTGCAATGGAGCAACCATCAGCTAGGCAACCCTCTGATCTAGACCTTGCTCTAGTTGCTGAGGATACTCAAAGCAGCCTTCGATTGAACTTGCTGCTATTGAAGGTAAAGCTGTCCAAGAAGAAGACCCTCCTGAATATCAAACACGGGATATAATCGATGAAGTACTTGAGGCTGAAGTCTCTCGTCCTCCTTCATCTCCACCCTCCTCTTCTCAACAGCCTTCCACTGCCTCTGACCTTCCTCCAGAATGCGCTCAGAATGCGACTCAGAGTGAGATTCTAATGGAGATATGCCAGCTGCTACGCTATTTGCCAGAAGGCAGTAGTTCTAAGTCAATGATGGCGTCTATATCTTAGCCACCCTTTTTGATGAAACAAAGGGGAGTAGATAAATGATAAATTTTGTACATTGGCTATTATTGTAAACACTAGGCTAGAACTTAGGGGGAGCAACAATTTAGGGGGAGCCAAATCTTTTGTATCTTTACAAACCATAAATGAAAAATCATTTCTTTGGCATCTCATGTTTTACCTATCTTATGTCTAGCTTTCATTATTATTTTTTTGGCATCTCTTGATTTACTTAGCTTGGTATTTCTGAATCTCATACATACATTTATCATGAAATACATGCTATGAAATAGATAATCTCAAACAGTAATCATACAATGCATACTTGAACTGTTGATTATCTCAGCCTTCTAAGAAAATAACGAAGCCTTCTCTCAGAAAGCTAAATTAGTTTCTAAGAAAGCAAAAGTGAATTCTGAATAAGTTATGAACTTACTCAGAAACACTTCTGAACTTAAGCAAATTATTATCTTAAGACTTAAGTTGTTATCATCAAAAAGGGGGATTGTAAGCTCCAGAACCTTTCTGAAGAGAATTAAGCATAATTCTCTCAGAATCATGAAAGTTTTAATGATAACAAGGTAAGCCATAAGTAAAAATTTACTTAAGGTTTGCTAATATGTGCGCTAAGTGTCTCAGAAAGCTATAAATTATTGCAATGCCATGAGCAAAGACAAAGACAAAACATCAAGTAACCTCGAGATGAATTGATAAAAGCATAGCGCCAAAGATATCAGAAGGATATCTCAGAAGCGCAGAAGGTGAAACATGTTTCTGAGGAAAGAACACTATCGCCTCAGAAGGGTCTCAGAAGACCTAGCGACTAGGAGTTCTCAGAAGGGTCTTCCCTCAGAAGTTAGCCTCAGAAGTCCGTACAACTCTTAGAAGGTTGGACTCAGAAGCAACCAAGTGTCTGGACTCAAGGAAGTGCAAACAGACTCAGAAAGCTCGCTACAACTAGCCAAGGAAGTGGGAACACGCGCACTGTGCAGTTCTGAAAAGTTCCTCATTTTGCGCTGACTGTAGCAGGGAGCCGTTCTGAAAAGGACACAGCCACATAAGCAAAGTGAAAGCCTCTAATTTCGCGGCTCTTTGATGCCTATATATATGAGTTCAATTCCAGAGCAATATGACAAAAACTCTTGCACTAAAACTCTTGATTAAACGTGCCAAACTCTGTTGAATTGAAAATCATTTTGCGAAAACTTAGAACTTTCTCAGAAAGACGATTTTTACGAAATTGTTTTTCTAACTTTGCAAAATCTTCTAGTTCTGAATTGGTGTAAATTCTTACATGTGTAAGTTAATCCTAGAAGTCTACTAAGTGTAAAACTAGGTTTGTAACTTAGTCTTGGTAGTTGTTTTCGATCAAAACAAACTTTCTGAAAAACGCTAAGTCCTTCGTTGTTTGAAGGCAGTTTTAAGTCCTCTAGTGTTTGAGGCAAGGAAGTCCTCTGTTGTGAGGCAAGGAAGTCCTCTGTTGTGAGGCAAGGAAGTCCTCTGTTGTGAGGCAAGGAAGTCCTCTGTTGTGAGGCAAGGAAGTCCTTAATTGTTTAAGGCAAGGAAGTCCTCTAGTGTGAGGCAAGGAAATCCACTTCGGGTTGTGAAGTGGTGAAAGTCCTTTACGTGGTAAAGGCAGTGTTGTCTGGGAAGGCACATTAAGAAGAATATCTAAGAACTCTCAACTAAAGGTTGAGGACTGGAGTAGGTTGGTTATAACCGAACCAGTATAAAATCCCTTGTGTTAAGCTTTTCTCCCTAACTCATTACGTGTCCAAATCTTTGAGAAAAACTCTATCACAACTTTAATCAAGAGGTCTTTTGAAAACCTTATTGATCAAAATCAGAAAGCTTTTAAGAAACTTAAATCTTAAGTCGTTTTCTTAAAAATCTCTCAGAAAGGAACTTTCTTAGAAAGACTAAGTTCTCAGAAACTTAATCTTCTCAGAAAGCATTTTCCGCTGCAAACTCTTAATCATACCTTCTGAGTACAAACAACTTTCTAAGTAAAAGTTTTAACAAGCAATTTTTAAAACTTGCACGATTCAACCCCCCCTTCTCGTGCACACATACACTTTCAAGTAAGACCAAATGAAGCTCAATACACTCAATTAGGACCAAAATAGGCTAGTTAGGTCATCCTTTGGTTATCTAAACCTTCCTAGCGACTAAAATGGAATAATTGACCAAAGTAAGACCTAATGAAGCTCAATACACTCAATTAGAACCAAAATAAGCTCATTAGGTCATCCTTTGGTTATATAAACCATCCTAGTAACTAAAATGGAGCCATTGACCAAAGTAAGACGAAATGAAGCTCAGTACACTCAATTAGGACAAAAATAGGCTCATTACATCATCCTTTGGTTATCTACAACATCCTGGTGACTAAAATAGAGCCATTGACCAAAGTAAGACAAAAGGAAGCTTAATACACTTAATTAGGACCATAATAGGCTCATTACATCATCCTTTGGTTATCTACAACATCATGGTGACTAAAATGGAGCCATTGACCAAAGTAAGACCAAATGAAGCTCAATACACTCAATTAGGACAAAAATAGGCTCATTTGGTCATCCTTTGGTTATCTAAACCTTCCTAGTGAGTAAAATGGAAAAATTGACCAAAGTAAGACCTAATGAAGCTCAATACACTCAATTAGAACCAACATAGGCTCGTTACATCATCCTTTGGTTATATAAACCATCCTAGTGACTAAAATGGAGTCATTGACTAAATTAAGACCAAATGATCCTCAATACACTCAATTAGGACCAAAATAGGCTCATCACATCATCCTTTGGTTATCTACAACTTCCTAGTGACTAAAATGGAACCATTGACCAAAGTAAGACCAAATGAAGCTCAATACACTCAATTAGGACCAAAATAGGCTCATTACATCATCCTTTGGCTATCTACAACATCCTAGTGACTAAAATAGAGCCATTGACCAAAGTAAGACAAAAGGAAGCTCAATACACTTAATTAGGACAAACATAGGCTCGTTACATCATCCTTTGGTTATATAAACCATCCTAGTGACTAAAATGGAGCCATTGACTAAAGTAAGACCAAATGATGCTCAATACACTCAATTAGGACCAAAATAGGCTCATCACATCATCCTTTGGTTATCTACAACTTCCTAGTGACTAAAATGGAGCCATTGACCAAAGTAATACCAAATGAAGCTCAATATACTCAATTAGGACCAATATAGGCTGATTAGATCATCCTTTGGTTATCTAAACCTTCCTAGTGACTAAAATGGAAGAATTGACCAAAGTAAGACCGAATGAAGCTCAATACACTCAATTAGGACCAAATAGGCTCATTAGGTTATCTTTTGGTTATCTACAACATCCTAGTGACTAAAATGGTGCCATTGACCAAAGTAAGACCATATGAAGCTCAATACACTCAATTAGGACCAAAATAGGCTCATTATATCATCATTTGATTATCTACAACATCCTAGTGACTAAAATGGAGCCATTGACCAAAGTAAGACCAAATGAAGCTCAATACACTCAATTAGGACCAAAATAGGCTCATTACATCATCCTTTGGCTATCTACAACATCCTAGTGACTAAAATAGAGCCATTGACCAAAGTAAGACAAAAGGAAGCTCAATACACTCAATTAGGACCAAAATAGGCTCATTAGGTCATCCTTTGGTTATCTAAAACTTCCTAGTGACTAAAATTGAAGAATTGACCATAGTAAGACCTAATGAAACTCAATACACTCAATTAGAACCAAAATAGGCTCATTACATCATCCTTTGGTTATATAAACCATCCTAGTAACTAAAATGGAGCCATTGACCAAAGTAAGCCCAAATGAAGCTCAATACATTCAATTAGGACCAAAATAGGCTCATTACATCATCCTTTGGTTATCTACAACATCCTAGTGACTAAAATAGAGCCATTGACGAAAGTAAGACCAAATGAAGCTAAATACACTCAATTAGGACCAAAATAGGCTCATTACATCATCCTTTGGTTATCTACAATATCTTAGTGATAAAAATGGAGTCATTGACCAAATTGAGACCAAATGAAGCTCAATACACTCAATTCAGGACCAAAATAGGCTCATTAGGTCATCCTTTGGTTATCTTAAGCTTCCTAGTGACTAAAATGGAATAATTGACCAAAGTAAGACCTAATGAAGCTCAATACACTCAATCAGAATCAGTATAGGCTCATTAGGTCATCCTTTTGGTTATCTAAACCTTCCTAGAGACTAAAATTTGGCCATTGACCAAACTAAGACCAAATTAAGCTCAATACACTCTGTTAGGACCAAAATAGGCTCATTACATCATCCTTTGGTTATCAACAACATCCTAGTGACTAAAATAGAGCCATTGACCAAAGTAAGACCAAACGAAGCTCAATACACTTAATTAGGACCAATATAGGCTCATTACATCATCCTTTAGTTATCTAAACCTTCCTAGTTACTAAAATGGAGCCATTGACCAAAGTAACACAAAATGAAGCTCAATACACTCAATTAGGACCAAAATAGGCTCATTACATCATCCTTTGGCTATCTACAACATCCTAGTGACTAAAATAGAGCCATTGACCAAAGTAAGACAAAAGGAAGCTCAATACACTTAATTAGGACAAACATAGGCTCGTTACATCATCCTTTGGTTATATAAACCATCCTAGTAACTAAAATGGAGCCATTGACTAAAGTAAGACCAAATGATGCTCAATACACTCAATTAGGACCAAAATAGGCTCATCACATCATCCTTTGGTTATCTACAACTCCTAGTGACTAAATGGAGCCATTGACCAAAGTAAGACCAAATGAAGCTCAATACACTCAATTAGGACAAATAAAGGCTGATTAGATCATCCTTTGGTTATCTAAACCTTCCTAGTGACTAAAATGGAAGAATTGACCAAAGTAAGACCGAATGAAGCTCAATACACTCAATTAGAACCAAAATAGGCTCATTACATCATCCTTTGGTTATATAACCATTCTAGTGACTAAAATGGAGCTATTGACCAAAGTAAGACAAAATGAAGCTCAATACACTCAATTTGGACAAAAATAGGCTCATTACATCATCCTTTGGTTATGTACAACATCCTAGTGACTAAAATGGAGCCATTGAGCAAAGTAAGACCAAATGAAGTTCAATACACTTAATTAGGACCAAAATAGGCTCATTACATAATCCTTTGGTTATCTAAACCTTCCTAGTGACTAAAATGGAAGAATTGACCAAAGTAAGACCTAATGAAGCTCAATACTCACAATTAAAACCAAAATAGGCTCATTACATCATCCTTTCGTTATATAAACCATCCTAGTGACTAAAATGGAGCCATTGACCAAAGTAAGACAAAATAAGGCTCAATACACTCAATTAGGAGCAAAATAGGCTCATTACATCATCCAGTGGTTATCTTCAACATCCTAGTGACTAAAATGGAGCCATTGATCAAAGTAAGACCAAATGAAGCTCAATACCTCAATTAGGACAAAAATAGGCTCAATAGGTCATCCTTTGGTTATCTACACCATCCTAGTGACTAAAATTGAGCAATTGACCAAAGTAAGACCAAATGAAGCTCAATACACTCAATTAGGACCAAAATAGGCTCATTAGGTTATCCTTTGGTTATCTACAACATCCTAGTGACTAAAATGGAGCCATTGACCAAAATAAGACCATATGAAGCTCAATACACTCAATTAGGACCAAAATAGGCTCATTATATCATCATTTGGTTATCTACAACATCCTAGTGACTAAAATGGAGCCATTGACCAAAGTAAGACCAAATGAAGCTCAATACACTCAATTAGGACCAAAATAGGCTCATTAGGTCATCATTTGGTTATCTAAAACTTCCTAGTGACTAAAATGGAAGAATTGACCATAGTAAGACCTAATGAAACTCAATACACTCAATTAGAACAAAAATAGGCTCATTACATCATCCTTTGGTTATATAAACCATCCTAGTAACTAAAATGGAGCCATTGACCAAAGTAAGCCCAAATGAAGCTCAATACACTCAATTAGGACCAAAATAGGCTCATTACATCATCCTTTGGTTATCTACAACATCCTATTGACTAAAATAGAGCCATTGACGAAAGTAAGACCAAACGAAGCTCAATACACTTAATTAGGACCAATATAAGCTCATTAGATCATCCTTTAGTTATCTAAAGCTTCCTAGTGACTAAAATGGAGCCATTGACCAAAGTAAGACAAAATGAAGCTCAATACACTCAATTAGGACCAAAATAGGCTCATTACATCATCCTTTGGTTATCTACAACATCCTAGTGACTAAAATGGAGCCATTGACCAAAGTAAGACCAAATGAAGCTCAATACACTCAATTAAGACCAAAATAGGCCCATTACATCATCATTTGGTTATCTAAAACTTCCTAGTGACTAAAATGGAAGAATTGACCATAGTAAGACCTAATGAAACTCAATACACTCAATTAGAACAAAAATAGGCTCATTACATCATCCTTTGGTTATATAAACCATCCTAGTAACTAAAATGGAACCATTGACCAAAGTAAGACCAAATGATGCTCAATACACTCAATTAGGACCAAAATAGGCTCATTACATCATCCTTTGGTTATCTACAATATCTTAGTGACAAAAATGGAGTCATTGACCAAAATGAGACCAAATGAAGCTCAATACACTCAATTAGGACCAAAATAGGCTCATTAGGTCATCCTTTGGTTATCTAAACCTTCCTAGTGAGTAAAATGGAAGAATTGACCAAAGTAAGACAAAATGAAGCTCAATACACTCAATTAGGACCAAAATAGGCTCATTACATCATCCTTTGGTTATCTACAACATCCTAGTGACTAAAATGGAGCCATTGACCAAAGTAAGACCAAATGAAGCTCAATACACTCAATTAAGACCAAAATAGGCCCATTACATCATCCTTTGGTTATCTACAATTTCTTACTGACTAAAATTAAGCAATTGACATAAGTAAGACCAAATGAAGCTCAATACACTCAATTAGGACCAAAATAGGCTCATTAGGTTATCCTTTGGTTATCTACAACATCCTAGTGACTAAAATGGAGCCATTGACCAAAGTAAGACCATATGAAGCTCAATACACTCAATTAGGACCAAAATAGGCTCATTATATCATCATTTGGTTATCTACAACATCCTAGTGACTAAAATGGAGCCATTGACCAAAGTAAGACCCAATGAAGCTCAATACACTCAATTAGGACCCAAATAGGCTCATTACATCATCCTTTGGCTATCTACAACATCCTAGTGACTAAAATGGAGCCATTGACCAAAGTAAGACAAAAGGAAGCTCAATACACTTAATTAGGACAAACATAGGCTCGTTACATCATCCTTTGGTTATATAAACCATCCTAGTGACTAAAATGGAGCCATTGACTAAAGTAAGACCAAATGATGCTCAATACACTCAATTAGGACCAAAATAGGCTCATCACATCTTCCTTTGGTTATCTACAACTTCCAAGTGACTAAAATGGAGTCATTGACCAAAGTAAGACCAAATGAAGCTCAATACACTCAATTAGGACAAATAAAGGCTGATTAGATCATCCTTTGGTTATCTGAACCTTCCTAGTGACTAAAATGGAAGAATTGACCAAAGTAAGACCGAATGAAGCTCAATACACTCAATTAGAACCAAAATAGGCTCATTACATCATCCTTTGGTTATATAAACCATTCTAGTGACTAAAATGGAGCTATTGACCAAAGTAAGACAAAATGAAGTTTAATACACTCAATTAGGACAAAAATAGGCTCATTACATCATCCTTTGGTTATCTACAACATCCTAGTGACTAAAATGGAGCCAATGAGCAAAGTAAGACCAAATGAAGTTCAATACACTTAATTAGGACCAAAATAGGCTCATTACATAATCCTTTGGTTATCTAAACCTTCCTAGTGACTAAAATGGAAGAATTGACCAAAGTAAGACCTAATGAAGCTCAATACTCACAATTAGAACCAAAATAGGCTCATTACATCATCCTTTCGTTATATAAACCATCCTAGTGACTAAAATGGAGCCATTGACCAAAGTAAGACAAAATAAGGCTCAATACACTCAATTAGGAGCAAAATAGGCTCATTACATCATCCTGTGGTTATCTACAACATCCTAGTGACTAAAATGGAGTCATTGATTAAAGTAAGACCAAATGAAGCTCAATACCTCAATTAGGACCAAAATAGGCTCATTAGGTCAACCTTTGGTTATCTACACCATCCTAGTGACTAAAATGCAGCCATTGACCAAAGTAAGACCAAATGAAGCTCAATACACTCAATTAGGACAAAAATAGGCCCATTACATCATCCTTTGGTTGTCTACAATATCTTAGTGACTAAAATTGAGCATATGACCAAAGTAAGACCAAATGAAGCTCAATACACTCAATTAGGACCAAAATAGGCTCATTAGGTTATCCTTTGGTTATCTACAACATCCTAGTGACTAAAATGGAGCCATTGACCAAAGTAAGAACATATGAAGCTCAATACACTCAATTAGGACCAAAATAGGCTCATTAGGTCATCCTTTGGTTATCTAAAACTTCCTAGTGACTAAAATGGAAGAATTGACCATAGTAAGACCTAATGAAACTCAATACACTCAATTAGAACCAAAATAGGCTCATACATCATCCTTTGGTTATATAAAACCATCCTAGTAACTAAAATGGAGCCATTGACCAAAGTAAGCCCAAATGAAGCTCAATACACTCAATTAGGACCAAAATAGGCTCATTACATCATCCTGTGGTTATCTACAACATCCTAGTGACTAAAATGGAGCCATTGATTAAAGTAAGACCAAATGAAGCTCAATACCTCAATTAGGACCAAATAGGCTCATTAGGTCATCCTTTGGTTATCTACACCATCCTAGTGACTAAAATGCAGCCATTGACCAAAGTAAGACCAAATGAAGCTCAATACACTCAATTAGGACAAAAATAGGCTCATTAGGTCATCCCTTTGGTTATCTAAAACTTCCTAGTGACTAAAATGGAAGAATTGACCATAGTAAGACCTAATGAAACTCAATACACTCAATTAGAACAAAATAGGCTCATTACATCATCCTTTGGTTATATAAACCATCCTAGTAACTAAAATGGAGCCATTGACCAAAGTAAGCCCAAATGAAGCTCAATACACTCAATAGGACCAAAAATAGGCTCATTACATCATCCTTTGGTTATCTACAATATCTTAGTGACAAAAAATGGAGTCATTGACCAAAATGAGACCAAATGAAGCTCAATACACTCAATTAGGACCAAAATAGGCTCATTAGGTCATCCTTTGGTTATCTAAACCTTCCTAGTGACTAAAATGAAATAATTGACCAAAGGTAAGACCTAATGAGCTCAATACACTCAATCAGAATCAAAATAGGCTTATTAGGTCATCCTTTGGTTATCTAAACCTTCCTAGAGACAAATTGGCCATTGACCAAAGTAAGACCAATTAAGCTCAATACACTCTGTTAGGACCAAAATAGGCTCATTACATCATCCTTTGGTTATCTACAACATCCTAGTGACAAAATAGAGCCATTGACAAACGAAGCTCAATACACTTAATTAGGACCAATATAGGCTCATTAGATCATCCTTTAGTTATCTAAACCTTCCTAGTGACTAAAGTGGAGCCATTGACCAAAGTAACACAAAATGAAGCTCAATACACTCAATTAGGACCAAAATAGGCTCATTAATCATCCTTTGGCTATCTACAACATCCTAGTGACTAAAATGAGCCATTGACCAAAGTAAGACAAAAGGAAGCTCAATACACTTAATTAGGACAAACATAGGCTCGTTACATCATCCTTTGGTTATATAAACCATCCTAGTGACTAAAATGGAGCCATTGACTAAAGTAAGACACAATGATGCTCAATACACCCAATTAGGACCAAAATAGGCTCATCACATCATCCTTTGGTTATCTACAACTTCCTAGTGACTAAAATGAAGCATTGACCAAAGTAAGACCAAATGAAGCTCAATACACTCAATTAGGACAAATAAAGGCTGATTAGATCATCCTTTGGTTATCTAAACCTTCCTAGTGACTAAAATGGAAGAATTGACCAAAGTAAGACCGAATGAAGCTCAATACACTCAATTAGAACCAAAATAGGCTCATTTACATCATCCTTTGGTTATATAAACCATTCTAGTGACTAAAATGGAGCTATTGACCAAAGAAAGACAAAATGAACCTCAATACACTCAATTAGGACAAAATAGGCTCATTACATCATCCTTTGGTTATCTACAACATCCTAGTGACTAAATGGAGCCATTGAGCAAAGTAAGACCAGATGAAGTTCATACACTTTAATTAGGACCAAAATTAGGCTCATTACATTAATCCTTTGGTTATCTAAACCTTCCTAGTGACTAAATGGAAGATTGACCAAAGTAAGACCTAAGGAAGCTCAATACTCACAATTAGAACCAAAATAGGCTCATTACATCATCCTTTCGTTATATAAACCATCCTAGTGACTAAAATGGAGCCATTGACCAAAGTAAGACAAAATAAGGCTCAATACACTCAATTAGGACCAAAATAGGCTCATTAGGTTATCCTTTGGTTATCTACAACATCCTAGTGACTAAAATGGTGCCATTGACCAAAGTAAGACCAGATGAAGCTCAATACACTTAATTAGGACCAAAATAGGATCATTACTTCATCCTTTGGTTATCTACAACATCCTAGTGACTAAAATGGAGTCATTGACCAAAGTAAGACCAAATGAAGCTAAATACACTCAATTAGGACAAAAATAGGATCATTAGGTCATCCTTTGGTTATCTACACTATCCTAGTGACTAAAATGGAGCCATTGACCAAAGAAAGACCAAATGAAGCTAAATACACTCAATTAAGACAAAAAATAGGCTCATTACATCATCCTGTGGTTATCTACAATATCTTAGTGACTAAAATGGAGTCATTGACCAAGTAAGACCAAATGAAGCTCAATACACTCAATTAGGACCAAAATAGGCTAGTTAGGTCATCCTTTGGTTATCTAAACCTTCCTAGCGACTAAAATGGAATAATTGACGAAAGTAAGACCTAATGAAGCTCAATACACTCAATTAGAACCAAAATAAGCTCATTAGGTCATCCTTTGGTTATATAAACCATCCTAGTAACTAAAATGGAGCCATTGACCAAAGTAAGACGAAATGAAGCTCAGTAAACTCATTAGGACAAAAATAGGCTCATTACATCATCCTTTGGTTATCTACAACATCCTGGTGACTAAAATAGAGCCATTGACCAAAGTAAGACAAAAGGAAGCTTAATACACTTAATTAGGACCATAATAGGCTCATTACATCATCCTTTGGGTTATCTACAACATCATGGTGACTAAAATGGAGCCATTGACCAAAAGTAAGACCAAATGAAGCTCAATACACTCAATTAGGACAAAAATAGGCCTCATTTGGTCATCCTTTGGTTATCTAAACCTTCCTTAGTGAGTAAAATGGAAGGATTGACCAAAGTAAGACCTAATGAAGCTCAATACACTCAATTAGAACCAACATAGGCTCGTTACATCATCCTTTGGTTATATAAACCATCCTAGTGACTAAAATGGAGTCATTGACTAAATTAAGACCAAATGATCCTCAATACACTCAATTAGGACCAAAAATAGGCTCATCACATCATCCTTTGGTTATCTACAACTTCCTTAGTGACTAAAATGGAACCATTGACCAAAGTAAGACCAAATGAAGCTCAATACACTCAATTAGGACCAAAATAGGCTCATTACATCATCCTTTGGCTATCTCAACATCCTAGTGACTAAAATAGACCATAGACCAAGTAAGACAAAAGGAAGCTCAATACACTTAATTAGGACAAACATAGGCTCGTTACATCATCCTTTGGTTATATAAACCATCCTAGTGACTAAAATGGAGCCATTGACTTAAAGTAAGACCAATGATGCTCAATACACTCATTAGGACCAAAATAGGTCATCACATCATCCTTTGGTTATCTACAACTTCCTAGTGACTAAAATGGAGCCCATTGACAAGTAATACCAAATGAAGCTCAATATACTCAATTAGGACCAATATAGGCTGATTAGATCATCCTTTGGTTATCTAAACCTTCCTAGTGACTAAATGGAAGAATTGACCGAATGTAAGACCAAATGAAGCTCAATACACTCATTAGGACCAAAATAGGCCCATTACATCATCCTTTTGGTTATCTACAATATCTTAGTGACTAAAATTGAGCAATTGACCAAGTAAGACCAAATGAAGCTCAATACACTCAATTAGGACCAAAATAGGCTCATTAGGTTATCCTTTGGTTATCTACAACATCCTAGTGACTAAAATGGTGCCATTGACCAAAGTAAGACCATATGAAGCTCAATACACTCAATTAGGACCAAAATAGGCTCATTATATCATCATTTGATTATCTACACATCCTAGTGACTAAAATGGAGCCATTGACCAAAGTAAGACCAAATGAAGCTCAATACACTCAATTAGGACCAAAATAGGCTCATTACATCATACTTTGGCTATCTACAACATCCTAGTGACTAAAATAGAGCCATTGACCAAAGTAAGACAAAAGGAAGCTCAATACACTCAATTAGGACCAAAATAGGCTCATTAGGTCATCCTTTGGTTATCTAAACTTCCTAGTGACTACAATTGAAGAATTGACCATAGTAAGACCTAATGAAACTCAATACACTCAATTAGAACCAAAATAGGCTGATTACATCATCCTTTGGTTATATAACCATCCTAGTAACTAAAATGGAGCCATTGACCAAAGTAAGCCCAAATGAAGCTCAATACATTCAATTAGGACCAAAATAGGCTCATTACATCATCCTTTGGTTATCTACAACATCCTAGTGACTAAAATAGAGCCATTGACGAAAGTAAGACCAAATGAAGCTAAATACACTCAATTAGGACCAAAATAGGCTCATTACATCATCTTTGGTTATCTACAATATCTTAGTGACAAAAATGGAGTCATTGACCAAATTGAGACCCAAATGAAGCTCAATACACTCAATTCAGGACCAAAATAGGCTCATTAGGTCATCCTTTGGTTATCTTAACCTTCCTAGTGACTAAAATGGAATAATTGACCAAAGTAAGACCTAATGAAGCTCAATACACTCAATCAGAATCAGTATAGGCTCATTAGGTCATCCTTTTGGTTATCTAAAACCTTCCTAGAGACTAAAATTTGGCCATTGACCAAACTAAGACCAAATTAAGCTCAATACACTCTGTTAGGACCAAAATAGGCTCATTACATCATCCTTTGGTTATCTAAACATCCTAGTGACTAAAATAGAGCCATTGACCAAAGTAAGACCAACGAAGCTCAATACACTTAATTAGGACCAATATAGGCTCATTACATCATCCTTTAGTTATCTAAACCTTCCTAGTTACTAAAATGGAGCCATTGACCAAAGTAACACAAAATGAAGCTCAATACACTCAATTAGGACCAAAAATAGGCTCATTACATCATCCTTTGGCTATCTACAACATCCTAGTGACTAAAATAGAGCCATTGACCAAAGTAGACAAAAGGAAGCTCAATACACTTAATTAGGACAAACATAGGCTCGTTACATCATCCTTTGGTTATATAAACCATCCTAGTAACTAAAATGGAGCCATTGACTAAAGTAAGACCAAATGATGCTCAATACACTCAATTAGGACCAAAATAGGCTCATCACATCATCCTTTGGTTATCTACAACTTCCTAGTGACTAAATGGAGCCATTGACCAAAGTAAGACCAAATGAAGCTCAATACACTCAATTAGGACAAATAAAGGCTGATTAGATCATCCTTTGGTTATCTAAACCTTCCTAGTGACTAAAAAATGGAAGAATTGACCAAAGTAAGACCGAATGAAGCTCAATACACTCAATTAGAACCAAAATAGGCTCATTACATCATCCTTTGGTTATATAAACCATCCTAGTGACTAAGATGGAGCCATTGACCAAAGTAAGACAAAATAAGGCTCAATACACTCAATTACGACCAAAATAGGCTTATTACATCATCCTGTGGTTATCTACAACATCCTAGTGACTAAAATGGAGCCATTGATCAAAGAAAGACCAAATGAAGCTCAATACCTCAATTAGGACCAAAATAGGCTCATTAGGTCATCCTTTGGTTATCTACACCATCCTAGTGACTAAAATGCAGCCAATGACCAAAGTAAGACCAAATGAAGCTCAATACACTCAATTAGGACCAAAATAGGCCCATTACATCATCCTTTGGTTATCTACAATATCTTAGTGACTAAAATTGAGCAATTGACCAAAGTAAGACCAAATGAAGCTCAATACACTCAATTAGGACCAAAATAGGCTCATTAGGTTATCCTTTGGTTATCTACAACATCCTAGTGACTAAAATGGTGCCATTGACCAAGTAAGACCATATGAAGCTCAATACACTCAATTAGGACCAAAATAGGCTCATTATATCATCATTTGATTATCTACAACATCCTAGTGACTAAAATGGAGCCATTGACCAAAGTAAGACCAAATGAAGCTCAATACACTCAATTAGGACCAAAATAGGCTCATTACATCATACTTTGGCTATCTACAACATCCTAGTGACTAAAATAGAGCCATTGACCAAAGTAAGACAAAAGGAAGCTCAATACACTCAATTAGGACCAAAATAGGCTCATTAGGTCATCCTTTGGTTATCTAAAACTTCCTAGTGACTACAATTGAAGAATTGACCATAGTAAGACCTAATGAAACTCAATACACTCAATTAGAACCAAAATAGGCTGATTACATCATCCTTTGGTTATATAAACCATCCTAGTAACTAAAATGGAGCCATTGACCAAAGTAAGCCCAAACGAAGCTCAATACATTCAATTAGGACCAAAATAGGCTCATTACATCATCCTTTGGTTATCTACAACATCCTAGTGACTAAAATAGAGCCATTGACGAAAGTAAGACCAAATGAAGCTAAATACACTCAATTAGGACCAAAATAGGCTCATTACATCATCCTTTGGTTATCTACAATATCTTAGTGACAAAAATGGAGTCATTGACCAAATTGAGACCAAATGAAGCTCAATACACTCAATTCAGGACCAAAATAGGCTCATTAGGTCATCCTTTGGTTATCTTAACCTTCCTAGTGACTAAAATGGAATAATTGACCAAAGTAAGACCTAATGAAGCTCAATACACTCAATCAGAATCAGTATAGGCTCATTAGGTCATCCTTTTGGTTATCTAAACCTTCCTAGAGACTAAAATTTGGCCATTGACCAAACTAAGACCAAATTAAGCTCAATACACTCTGTTAGGACCAAAATAGGCTCATTACATCATCCTTTGGTTATCTACAACATCCTAGTGACTAAAATAGAGCCATTGACCAAAGTAAGACCAAACGAAGCTCAATACACTTAATTAGGACCAATATAGGCTCATTACATCATCCTTTAGTTATCTAAACCTTCCTAGTTACTAAAATGGAGCCATTGACCAAAGTAACACAAAATGAAGCTCAATACACTCAATTAGGACCAAATAGGCTCATTACATCATCCTTTGGCTATCTACAACATCCTAGTGACTAAAATAGAGCCATTGACCAAAGTAAGACAAAAGGAAGCTCAATACACTTAATTAGGACAAACATAGGCTCGTTACATCATCCTTTGGTTATATAAACCATCCTAGTAACTAAAATGGAGCCATTGACTAAAGTAAGACCAAATGATGCTCAATACACTCAATTAGGACCAAAATAGGCTCATCACATCATCCTTTGGTTATCTACAACTTCCTAGTGACTAAAATGGAGCCATTGACCAAAGTAAGACCAAATGAAGCTCAATACACTCAATTAGGACAAATAAAGGCTGATTAGATCATCCTTTGGTTATCTAAACCTTCCTAGTGACTAAAATGGAAGAATTGACCAAAGTAAGACCGAATGAAGCTCAATACACTCAATTAGAACCAAAATAGGCTCATTACATCATCCTTTGGTTATATAAACCATCCTAGTGACTAAGATGGAGCCATTGACCAAAGTAAGACAAAATAAGGCTCAATACACTCAATTACGACCAAAATAGGCTTATTACATCATCCTGTGGTTATCTACAACATCCTAGTGACTAAAATGGAGCCATTGATCAAAGAAAGACCAAATGAAGCTCAATACCTCAATTAGGACCAAAATAGGCTCATTACATCATCCTTTGGTTATATAAACCATTCTAGTGACTAAAATGGAGCTATTGACCAAAGTAAGACAAAATGAAGCTCAATACACTCAATTTGGACAAAAATAGGCTCATTACATCATCCTTTGGTTATGTACAACATCCTAGTGACTAAAATGGAGCCATTGAGCAAAGTAAGACCAAATGAAGTTCAATACACTTAATTAGGACCAAAATAGGCTCATTACATAATCCTTTGGTTATCTAAACCTTCCTAGTGACTAAAATGGAAGAATTGACCAAAGTAAGACCTAATGAAGCTCAATACTCACAATTAAACCAAAATAGGCTTATTACATCATCCTTTCGTTATATAAACCATCCTAGTGACTAAAATGGAGCCATTGACCAAAGTAAGACAAAATAAGGCTCAATACACTCAATTAGGAGCAAAATAGGCTCATTACATCATCCAGTGGTTATCTACAACATCCTAGTGACTAAAATGGAGCCATTGATCAAAGTAAGACCAAATGAAGCTCAATACCTCAATTAGGACCAAAATAGGCTCATTAGGTCATCCTTTGGTTATCTACACCATCCTAGTGACTAAAATTGAGCAATTGACCAAAGTAAGACCAAATGAAGCTCAATACACTCAATTAGGACCAAAATAGGCTCATTAGGTTATCCTTTGGTTATCTACAACATCCTAGTGACTAAAATGGAGCCATTGACCAAAATAAGACCATATGAAGCTCAATACACTCAATTAGGACCAAAATAGGCTCATTATATCATCATTTGGTTATCTACAACATCCTAGTGACTAAAATGGAGCCATTGACCAAAGTAAGACCAAATGAAGCTCAATACACTCAATTAGGACCAAAATAGGCTCATTAGGTCATCATTTGGTTATCTAAAACTTCCTAGTGACTAAAATGGAAGAATTGACCATAGTAAGACCTAATGAAACTCAATACACTCAATTAGAACAAAAATAGGCTCATTACATCATCCTTTGGTTATATAAACCATCCTAGTAACTAAAATGGAGCCATTGACCAAAGTAAGCCCAAATGAAGATCAATACATTCAATTAGGACCAAAATAGGCTCATTACATCATCCTTTGGTTATCTACAACATCCTAGTGACTAAAATAGAGCCATTGACGAAAGTAAGACCAAATGAAGCTAAATACACTCAATTAGGACCAAAATAGGCTCATTACATCATCCTTTGGTTATCTACAATATCTTAGTGACAAAAATGGAGTCATTGACCAAATTGAGACCAAATGAAGCTCAATACACTCAATTCAGGACCAAAATAGGCTCATTAGGTCATCCTTTGGTTATCTTAACCTTCCTAGTGACTAAAATGGAATAATTGACCAAAGTAAGACCTAATGAAGCTCAATACACTCAATCAGAATCAGTATAGGCTCATTAGGTCATCCTTTTGGTTATCTAAACCTTCCTAGAGACTAAAATTTGGCCATTGACCAAACTAAGACCAAATTAAGCTCAATACACTCTGTTAGGACCAAAATAGGCTCATTACATCATCCTTTGGTTATCTACAACATCCTAGTGACTAAAATAGAGCCATTGACCAAAGTAAGACCAAACGAAGCTCAATACACTTAATTAGGACCAATATAGGCTCATTACATCATCCTTTAGTTATCTAAACCTTCCTAGTTACTAAAATGGAGCCATTGACCAAAGTAACACAAAATGAAGCTCAATACACTCAATTAGGACCAAAATAGGCTCATTACATCATCCTTTGGCTATCTACAACATCCTAGTGACTAAAATAGAGCCATTGACCAAAGTAAGACAAAAGGAAGCTCAATACACTTAATTAGGACAAACATAGGCTCGTTACATCATCCTTTGGTTATATAAACCATCCTAGTAACTAAAATGGAGCCATTGACTAAAGTAAGACCAAATGATGCTCAATACACTCAATTAGGACCAAAATAGGCTCATCACATCATCCTTTGGTTATCTACAACTTCCTAGTGACTAAAATGGAGCCATTGACCAAAGTAAGACCAAATGAAGCTCAATACACTCAATTAGGACAAATAAAGGCTGATTAGATCATCCTTTGGTTATCTAAACCTTCCTAGTGACTAAAATGGAAGAATTGACCAAAGTAAGACCGAATGAAGCTCAATACACTCAATTAGAACCAAAATAGGCTCATTACATCATCCTTTGGTTATATAAACCATTCTAGTGACTAAAATGGAGCTATTGACCAAAGTAAGACAAAATGAAGCTCAATACACTCAATTTGGACAAAAATAGGCTCATTACATCATCCTTTGGTTATGTACAACATCCTAGTGACTAAAATGGAGCCATTGAGCAAAGTAAGACCAAATGAAGTTCAATACACTTAATTAGGACCAAAATAGGCTCATTACATAATCCTTTGGTTATCTAAACCTTCCTAGTGACTAAAATGGAAGAATTGACCAAAGTAAGACCTAATGAAGCTCAATACTCACAATTAAAACCAAAATAGGCTTATTACATCATCCTTTCGTTATATAAACCATCCTAGTGACTAAAATGGAGCCATTGACCAAAGTAAGACAAAATAAGGCTCAATACACTCAATTAGGAGCAAAATAGGCTCATTACATCATCCAGTGGTTATCTACAACATCCTAGTGACTAAAATGGAGCCATTGATCAAAGTAAGACCAAATGAAGCTCAATACCTCAATTAGGACCAAATAGGCTCATTAGGTCATCCTTTGGTTATCTACACCATCCTAGTGACTAAAATTGAGCAATTGACCAAAGTAAGACCAAATGAAGCTCAATACACTCAATTAGGACCAAAATAGGCTCATTAGGTTATCCTTTGGTATCTACAACATCCTAGTGACTAAAATGGAGCCATGACCAAAATAAGACCATATGAAGCTCAATACACTCAATTAGGACCAAAATAGGCTCATTATATCATCATTTGGTTATCTACAACATCCTAGTGACTAAAATGGAGCCATTGACCAAAGTAAGACCAAATGAAGCTCAATACACTCAATTAGGACCAAAATAGGCTCATTAGGTCATCATTTGGTTATCTAAAACTTCCTAGTGACTAAAATGGAAGAATTGACCATAGTAAGACCTAATGAAACTCAATACACTCAATTAGACAAAAATAGGCTCATTACATCATCCTTTGGTTATATAAACCATCCTAGTAACTAAAATGGAGCCATTGACCAAAGTAAGCCCAAATGAAGCTCAATACACTCAATTAGGACCAAAATAGGCTCATTACATCATCCTTTGGTTATCTACAACATCCTATTGACTAAAATAGAGCCATTGACGAAAGTAAGACCAAACGAAGCTCAATACACTTAATTAGGACCAATATAGGCTCATTAGATCATCCTTTAGTTATCTAAAGCTTCCTAGTGACTAAGATGGTGCCATTGACCAAAGTAAGACAAAATGAAGCTCAATACACTCAATTAGGACCAAAATTGGCTCATTACATCATCCTTTGGTTATCTACAACATCCTAGTGACTAAAATGGAGCCATTGACCAAAGTAAGACCAAATGAAGCTCAATACACTCAATAAAGACCAAAATAGGCCCATTACATCATCATTTGGTTATCTAAAACTTCCTAGTGACTAAAATGGAAGAATTGACCATAGTAAGACCTAATGAAATCAATACACTCAATTAGAACAAAAATAGGCTCATTACATCATCCTTTGGTTATATAAACCATCCTAGTAACTACAATGGAGCCATTGACCAAAGTAAGACCAAATGATGCTCAATACACTCAATTAGGACCAAAATAGGCTCATTACATCATCCTTTGGTTATCTACAATATCTTAGTGACAAAATTGAGTCATTGACCAAAATGAGACCAAATGAAGCTCAATAAACTCAATTAGGACCAAAATAGGCTCATTAGGTCATCCTTTGGTTATCTAAACCTTCCTAGTGAGTAAAATGGAAGAATTGACCAAAGTAAGACAAAATGAAGCTCAATACACTCAATTAGGACCAAAATAGGCTCATTACATCATCCTTTGGTTATCTACAACATCCTAGTGACTAAAATGGAGCCATTGACCAAAGTAAGACCAAATGAAGCTCAATACACTCAATTAAGACCAAAATAGGCCCATTACATCATCCTTTGGTTATCTACAATTTCTTACTGACTAAAATTAAGCAATTGACAAAAGTAAGACCAAATGAAGCTCAATACACTCAATTAGGACCAAAATAGGCTCATTAGGTTATCCTTTGGTTATCTACAACATCCTAGTGACTAAAATGGAGCCATTGACCAAAGTAAGACCATATGAGCTCAATACACTCAATTAGGACCAAAATAGGCTCATTATATCATCATTTGGTTATCTACAACATCCTAGTGACTAAAATGGAGCCATTGACCAAAGTAAGACCAAATGAAGCTCAATACACTCAATTAGGACCAAAATAGGCTCATTACATCATCCTTTGGCTATCTACAACATCCTAGTGACTAAAATAGAGCCATTGACCAAAGTAAGACAAAAGGAAGCTCAATACACTTAATTAGGACAAACATAGGCTCGTTACATCATCCTTTGGTTATATAAACCATCCTAGTGACTAAAATGGAGCCATTGACTAAAGTAAGACCAAATGATGCTCAATACACTCAATTAGGACAAAATAGGCTCATCACATCTTCCTTTGGTTATCTACAACTTCCAAGTGACTAAAATGGAGTCATTGACCAAAGTAAGACCAAATGAAGCTCAATACACTCAATTAGTTCAAATAAAGGCTGATTAGATCATCCTTTGGTTATCTGAACCTTCCTAGTGACTAAATGGAAGAATTGACCAAAGTAAGACCGAATGAAGCTCAATACACTCAATTAGAACCAAAATAGGCTCATTACATCATCCTTTGGTTATATAAACCATTCTAGTGACTAAAATGGAGCTATTGACCAAAGTAAGACAAAATGAAGTTTAATACACTCAATTAGGACAAAAATAGGCTCATTACATCATCCTTTGGTTATCTACAACATCCTAGTGACTAAAATGGAGCCAATGAGCAAAGTAAGACCAAATGAAGTTCAATACACTTAATTAGACCAAAATAGGCTCATTACATAATCCTTTGGTTATCAAAACCTTCCTAGTGACTAAAATGGAAGAATTGACCAAAGTAAGACCTAATGAAGCTCAATACTCACAATTAGAACCAAAATAGGCTCATTACATCATCCTTTCGTTATATAAACCATCCTAGTGACTAAAATGGAGCCATTGACCAAAGTAAGACAAAATAAGGCTCAATACACTCAATTAGGAGCAAAATAGGCTCATTACATCATCCTGTGGTTATCTACAACATCCTAGTGACTAAAATGGAGTCATTGATTAAGTAAGACCAAATGAAGCTCAATACCTCAATTAGGACCAAAATAGGCTCATTAGGTCAACCTTTGGTTATCTACACCATCCTAGTGACTAAAATGCAGCCATTGACCAAAGTAAGACCAAATGAAGCTCAATACACTCATTAGGACAAAAATAGGCCCATTACATCATCCTTTGGTTGTCTACAATATCTTAGTGACTAAAATTGAGCATATGACCAAAGTAAGACCAAATGAAGCTCAATACACTCAATTAGGACCAAAATAGGCTCATTAGGTTATCCTTTGGTTATCTACAACATCCTAGTGACTAAAATGGAGCCATTGACCAAAGTAAGAACATATGAAGCTCAATACACTCAATTAGGACCAAAATAGGCTCATTATATCGTCATTTGGTTATCTACAACATCCTAGTGACTAAAATGGAGCCATTGACCAAAGTAAGACCAAATGAAGCTCAATACACTCAATTAGGACCAAAATAGGCTCATTAGGTCATCCTTTGGTTATCTAAAACTTCCTAGTGACTAGAATGGAAGAATTGACCATAGTAAGACCTAATGAAACTCAATACACTCAATTAGAACCAAAATAGGCTCATTACATCATCCTTTGGTTATATAAACCATCCTAGTAACTAAAATGGAGCCATTGACCAAAGTAAGCCCAAATGAAGCTCATTACACTCAATTAGGACCAAAATAGGCTCATTACATCATCCTGTGGTTATCTACAACATCCTAGTGACTAAAATGGAGCCATTGATTAAAGTAAGACCAAATGAAGCTCAATACCTCAATTAGGACCAAAATAGGCTCATTAGGTCATCCTTTGGTTATCTACACCATCCTAGTGACTAAAATGCAGCCATTGACCAAAGTAAGACCAAACGAAGCTCAATACACTCAATTAGGACAAAAATAGGCCCATTACATCATCCTTTGGTTATCTACAATATCTTAGTGACTAAAATTGAGCATCTGACCAAAGTAAGACCAAATGAAGCTCAATACACTCAATTAGGACCAAAATAGGCTCATTAGGTTATCCTTTGGTTATCTACAACATCCTAGTGACTAAAATGGAGCCATTGACCAAAGTAAGACCAAATGAAGCTCAATACCTCAATTAGGACCAAAATAGGCTCATTAGGTCATCCTTTGGTTATCTACACCATCCTAGTGACTAAAATGCAGCCATTGACCAAAGTAAGACCAAATGAAGCTCAATACACTCAATTAGGACAAAAATAGGCTCATTAGGTCATCCTTTGGTTATCTAAAACTTCCTAGTGACTAAAATGGAAGAATTGACCATAGTAAGACCTAATGAAACTCAATACACTCAATTAGAACCAAAATAGGCTCATTACATCATCCTTTGGTTATATAAACCATCCTAGTAACTAAAATGGAGCCATTGACCAAAGTAAGCCCAAATGAAGCTCAATACACTCAATTAGGACCAAAATAGGCTCATTACATCATCCTTTGGTTATCTACAATATCTTAGTGACAAAAATGGAGTCATTGACCAAAATGAGACCAAATGAAGCTCAATACACTCAATTAGGACCAAAATAGGCTCATTAGGTCATCCTTTGGTTATCTAAACCTTCCTAGTGACTAAAATGAAATAATTGACCAAAGTAAGACCTAATGAAGCTCAATACACTCAATCAGAATCAAAATAGGCTCATTAGGTCATCCTTTGGTTATCTAAACCTTCCTAGAGACTAAAATTTGGCCATTGACCAAAGTAAGACCAAATTAAGCTCAATACACTCTGTTAGGACCAAAATAGGCTCATTACATCATCCTTTGGTTATCTACAACATCCTAGTGACAAAAATAGAGCCATTGACCAAACGAAGCTCAATACACTTAATTAGGACCAATATAGGCTCATTAGATCATCCTTTAGTTATCTAAACCTTCCTAGTGACTAAAATGGAGCCATTGACCAAAGTAACACAAAATGAAGCTCAATACACTCAATTAGGACCAAAATAGGCTCATTACATCATCCTTTGGCTATCTACAACATCTAGTGACTAAAATAGAGCCATTGACCAAAGTAAGACAAAAGGAAGCTCAATACACTTAATTAGGACAAACATAGGCTCGTTACATCATCCTTTGGTTATATAAACCATCCTAGTGACTAAAATGGAGCCATTGACTAAAGTAAGACACAATGATGCTCAATACACCCAATTAGGACCAAAATAGGCTCATCACATCATCCTTTGGTTATCTACAACTTCCTAGTGACTAAAATGGAGCCATTGACCAAAGTAAGACCAAATGAAGCTCAATACACTCAATTAGGACAAATAAAGGCTGATTAGATCATCCTTTGGTTATCTAAACCTTCCTAGTGACTAAAATGGAAGAATTGACCAAAGTAAGACCGAATGAAGCTCAATACACTCAATTAGAACCAAATAGGCTCATTACATCATCCTTTGGTTATATAAACCATTCTAGTGACTAAAATGGAGCTATTGACCAAAGAAAGAAAAAATGAAGCTCAATACACTCAATTAGGACAAAAATAGGCTCATTACATCATCCTTTGGTTATCTACAACATCCTAGTGACTAAAATGGAGCCATTGAGCAAAGTAAGACCAGATGAAGTTCAATACACTTAATTAGGACCAAAATAGGCTCATTACATAATCCTTTGGTTATCTAAACCTTCCTAGTGACTAAAATGGAAGAATTGACCAAAGTAAGACCTAAGGAAGCTCAATACTCACAATTAGAACTAAAATAGGCTCATTACATCATCCTTTCGTTATATAAACCATCCTAGTGACTAAAATGGAGCCATTGACCAAAGTAAGACAAAATAAGGCTCAATACACTCAATTAGGAGCAAAATAGGCTCATTACATCATCCTGTGGTTATCTACAACATCCTAGTGACTAAAATGGAGCCATTGATCAAAGTAAGACCAAATGAAGCTCAATACCTCAATTAGGACCAAAATAGGCTCATTAGGTCATCCTTTGGTTATCTACACCATCCTAGTGACTAAAATGCAGCCATTGACCAAAGTAAGACCAAATGAAGATCAATACACTCAATTAGGACCAAAATAGGCCCATTACATCATCCTTTGGTTATATACAATATCTTAGTGACTATAATTGAGCAATTGACCAAAGTAAGACCAAATGAAGCTCAATACACTCAATTAGGACCAAAATAGGCTCATTAGGTTATCCTTTGGTTATCTACAACATCCTAGTGACTAAAATGGAGCCATTGACCAAAGTAAGACCATATGAAGCTCAATACACTCAATTAGGACCAAAATAGGCTCATTATATCATCATTTGGTTATCTACAACATCCTAGTGACTAAAATGGAGCCATTGACCAAAGTAAGACCAAATGAAGCTCAATACACTCAATTAGGACCAAATTAGACTCGTTAGGTCATCCTTTGGTTATCTAAAACTTCCTAGTGACTAAAATGGAAGAATTGACCATAGTAAGACCTAATGAAACTCAATACACTCAATTAGAACCAAAATAGGCTCATTACATCATCCTTTGGTTATATAAACCATCCTAGTAACTAAAATGGAGCCATTGACCAAAGTAAGACAAAATAAGGCTCAATACACTCAATTAGGAGCAAAATAGGCTCATTACATCATCCTGTGGTTATCTACAACATCCTAGTAACTAAAATGGAGCCATTGATCAAAGTAAGACCAAATGAAGCTCAATACCTCAATTAGCACCAAAATAGGCTCATTAGGTCATCCTTTGGTTATCTACACCATCCTAGTGACTAAAATGCAGCCATTGACCAAAGTAAGACCAAATGAAGATCAATACACTCAATTAGGACCAAAATAGGCCCATTACATCATCCTTTGGTTATCTACAATATCTTAGTGACTAAAATTGAGCAATTGACCAAAGTAAGACCAAATGAAGCTCAGTACACTCAATTAGGACAAAAATAGGCTCATTAGGTTATCCTTTGGTTATCTACAACATCCTAGTGACTAAAATGGAGCCATTGACCAAAGTAAGACCATATGAAGCTCAATACACTCAATTAGGACCAAAATAGGCTCATTAGGTCATCCTTTGGTTATCTAAAACTTCCTAGTGACTAGAATGGAAGAATTGACAATAGTAAGACCTAATGAAACTCAATACACTCAATTAGAACCAAAATAGGCTCATTACATCATCCTTTGGTTATATAAACCATCCTAGTAACTAAAATGGAGCCATTGACCAAAGTAAGCCCAAATGAAGCTCATTACACTCAATTAGGACCAAAATAGGCTCATTACATCATCCTGTGGTTATCTACAACATCCTAGTGACTAAAATGGAGCCATTGATTAAAGTAAGACCAAATGAAGCTCAATACCTCAATTAGGACCAAAATAGGCTCATTAGGTCATCCTTTGGTTATCTACACCATCCTAGTGACTAAAATGCAGCCATTGACCAAAGTAAGACCAAACGAAGCTCAATACACTCAATTAGGACAAAAATAGGCCCATTACATCATCCTTTGGTTATCTACAATATCTTAGTGACTAAAATTGAGCATCTGACCAAAGTAAGACCAAATGAAGCTCAATACACTCAATTAGGACCAAAATAGGCTCATTAGGTTATCCTTTGGTTATCTACAACATCCTAGTGACTAAAATGGAGCCATTGACCAAAGTAAGACCAAATGAAGCTCAATACCTCAATTAGGACCAAAATAGGCTCATTAGGTCATCATTTGGTTATCTAAAACTTCCTAGTGACTAAAATGGAAGAATTGACCATAGTAAGACCTAATGAAACTCAATACACTCAATTAGAACAAAAATAGGCTCATTACATCATCCTTTGGTTATATAAACCATCCTAGTAACTAAAATGGAGCCATTGACCAAAGTAAGCCCAAATGAAGCTCAATACACTCAATTAGGACCAAAATAGGCTCATTACATCATCCTTTGGTTATCTACAACATCCTATTGACTAAAATAGAGCCATTGACGAAAGTAAGACCAAACGAAGCTTAATACACTTAATTAGGACCAATATAGGCTCATTAGATCATCCTTTAGTTATCTAAAGCTTCCTAGTGACTAAGATGGTGCCATTGACCAAAGTAAGACAAAATGAAGCTCAATACACTCAATTAGGACCAAAATTGGCTCATTACATCATCCTTTGGTTATCTACAACATCCTAGTGACTAAAATGGAGCCATTGACCAAAGTAAGACCAAATGAAGCTCAATACACTCAATAAAGACCAAAATAGGCCCATTACATCATCATTTGGTTATCTAAAACTTCCTAGTGACTAAAATGGAAGAATTGACCATAGTAAGACCTAATGAAACTCAATACACTCAATTAGAACAAAAATAGGCTCATTACATCATCCTTTGGTTATATAAACCATCCTAGTAACTAAAATGGAGCCATTGACCAAAGTAAGACCAAATGATGCTCAATACACTCAATTAGGACCAAAATAGGCTCATTACATCATCCTTTGGTTATCTACAATATCTTAGTGACAAAAATTGAGTCATTGACCAAAATGAGACCAAATGAAGCTCAATAAACTCAATTAGGACCAAAATAGGCTCATTAGGTCATCCTTTGGTTATCTAAACCTTCCTAGTGAGTAAAATGGAAGAATTGACCAAAGTAAGACAAAATGAAGCTCAATACACTCAATTAGGACCAAAATAGGCTCATTACATCATCCTTTGGTTATCTACAACATCCTAGTGACTAAAATGGAGCCATTGACCAAAGTAAGACCAAATGAAGCTCAATACACTCAATTAAGACCAAAATAGGCCCATTACATCATCCTTTGGTTATCTACAATTTCTTACTGACTAAAATTAAGCAATTGACAAAAGTAAGACCAAATGAAGCTCAATACACTCAATTAGGACCAAAATAGGCTCATTAGGTTATCCTTTGGTTATCTACAACATCCTAGTGACTAAAATGGAGCCATTGACCAAAGTAAGACCATATGAAGCTCAATACACTCAATTAGGACCAAAATAGGCTCATTATATCATCATTTGGTTATCTACAACATCCTAGTGACTAAAATGGAGCCATTGACCAAAGTAAGACCAAATGAAGCTCAATACACTCAATTAGGACCAAAATAGGCTCATTACATCATCCTTTGGCTATCTACAACATCCTAGTGACTAAAATAGAGCCATTGACCAAAGTAAGACAAAAGGAAGCTCAATACACTTAATTAGGACAAACATAGGCTCGTTACATCATCCTTTGGTTATATAAACCATCCTAGTGACTAAAATGGAGCCATTGACCAAAGTAAGACCAAATGAAGCTCAATACACTCAATTAGGACCAAAATAGGCTCATCACATCTTCCTTTGGTTATCTACAACTTCCAAGTGACTAAAATGGAGTCATTGACCAAAGTAAGACCAAATGAAGCTCAATACACTCAATTAGTTCAAATAAAGGCTGATTAGATCATCCTTTGGTTATCTGAACCTTCCTAGTGACTAAAATGGAAGAATTGACCAAAGTAAGACCGAATGAAGCTCAATACACTCAATTAGAACCAAAATAGGCTCATTACATCATCCTTTGGTTATATAAACCATTCTAGTGACTAAAATGGAGCTATTGACCAAAGTAAGACAAAATGAAGTTTAATACACTCAATTAGGACAAAAATAGGCTCATTACATCATCCTTTGGTTATCTACAACATCCTAGTGACTAAAATGGAGCCAATGAGCAAAGTAAGACCAAATGAAGTTCAATACACTTAATTAGGACCAAAATAGGCTCATTACATAATCCTTTGGTTATCAAAACCTTCCTAGTGACTAAAATGGAAGAATTGACCAAAGTAAGACCTAATGAAGCTCAATACTCACAATTAGAACCAAAATAGGCTCATTACATCATCCTTTCGTTATATAAACCATCCTAGTGACTAAAATGGAGCCATTGACCAAAGTAAGACAAAATAAGGCTCAATACACTCAATTAGGAGCAAAATAGGCTCATTACATCATCCTGTGGTTATCTACAACATCCTAGTGACTAAAATGGAGTCATTGATTAAAGTAAGACCAAATGAAGCTCAATACCTCAATTAGGACCAAAATAGGCTCATTAGGTCAACCTTTGGTTATCTACACCATCCTAGTGACTAAAATGCAGCCATTGACCAAAGTAAGACCAAATGAAGCTCAATACACTCAATTAGGACAAAAATAGGCCCATTACATCATCCTTTGGTTGTCTACAATATCTTAGTGACTAAAATTGAGCATATGACCAAGTAAGACCAAATGAAGCTCAATACACTCATTAGGACCAAAATAGGCTCATTAGGTTATCCTTTGGTTATCTACAACATCCTAGTGACTAAAATGGAGCCATTGACCAAAGTAAGAACATATGAAGCTCAATACACTCAATTAGGACCAAAATAGGCTCATTATATCGTCATTTGGTTATCTACAACATCCTAGTGACTAAAATGGAGCCATTGACCAAAGTAAGACCAAATGAAGCTCAATACACTCAATTAGGACCAAAATAGGCTCATTAGGTCATCCTTTGGTTATCTAAAACTTCCTAGTGACTAGAATGGAAGAATTGACCATAGTAAGACCTAATGAACTCAATACACTCAATTAGAACCAAAATAGGCTCATTACATCATCCTTTGGTTATATAAACCATCCTAGTAACTAAAATGGAGCCATTGACCAAAGTAAGCCCAAATGAAGCTCATTACACTCCAATTAGGACCAAAATAGGCTCATTACATCATCCTGTGGTTATCTACAACATCCTAGTGACTAAAATGGAGCCATTGATTAAAGTAAGACCAAATGAAGCTCAATACCTCAATTAGGACCAAAATAGGCTCATTAGGTCATCCTTTGGTTATCTACACCATCCTAGTGACTAAAATGCAGCCATTGACCAAAGTAGACCAAACGAAGCTCAATACACTCAATTAGGACAAAAATAGGCCATTACATCATCCTTTGGTTATCTACAATATCTAGTGACTAAAATTGAGCATCTGACCAAAGTAAGACCAAATGAAGCTCAATACACTCAATTAGGACCAAATAGGCTCATTAGGTTATCCTTTGGTTATCTACAACATCCTAGTGACTAAAATGGAGCCATTGACCAAAGTAAGACCAAATGAAGCTCAATACCTCAATTAGGACCAAAATAGGCTCATTAGGTCATCCTTTGGTTATCTACACCATCCTAGTGACTAAATGCAGCCATTGACCAAAGTAAGACCAAATGAAGCTCAATACACTCAATTAGGACAAAAATAGGCTCATTAGGTCATCCTTTGGTTATCTAAAACTTCCTAGTGACTAAAATGGAAGAATTGACCATAGTAAGACCTAATGAAACTCAATACACTCAATTAGAACCAAAATAGGCTCATTACATCATCCTTGGTTATATAAACCATCCTAGTAACTAAAATGAGCCATTGACCAAAGTAAGCCCAAATGAAGCTCAATACACTCAATTAGGACCAAAATAGGCTCATTACATCATCCTTTGGTTATCTACAATATCTTAGTGACAAAAATGGAGTCATTGACCAAAATGAGACCAAATGAAGCTCAATACACTCAATTAGGACCAAAATAGGCTCATTAGGTCATCCTTTGGTTATCTAAACCTTCCTAGTGACTAAAATGAAATAATTGACCAAAGTAAGACCTAATGAAGCTCAATACACTCAATCAGAATCAAAATAGGCTCATTAGGTCATCCTTTGGTTATCTAAACCTTCCTAGAGACTAAAATTTGGCCATTGACCAAGTAAGACCAAATTAAGCTCAATACACTCTGTTAGGACCAAAATAGGCTCATTACATCATCCTTTGGTTATCTACAACATCCTAGTGACAAAATAGAGCCATTGACCAAACGAAGCTCAATACACTTAATTAGGACCAATATAGGCTCATTAGATCATCCTTTAGTTATCTAAACCTTCCTAGTGACTAAAACGGAGCCATTGACCAAAGTAACACAAAATGAAGCTCAATACACTCAATTAGGACCAAAATAGGCTCATTACATCATCCTTTGGTTATCTACAACATCCTAGTGACTAAAATGGAGCCATTGACCAAAGTAAGACCAATGAAGCTCAATACACTTAATTAGGACAAAATAGGCTCATTACATATCCTTTGGTTATCAATCCTAGTGACTAAAATGGAAGAATTGACCAAAGTAAGACCTAAGCTCAATACTCAATTAGAAAAAAATAGGCTCATTACATCATCCTTTGTTATATAAACATCCTAGTGACTAAAATGGAGCCATTGACCAAAGTTAAGCTCAATACACTCAATTAAAATAGGCTCATTACATCATCCTTGGTTATCTACAACATCCTAGTGACTAAATGGAGCCATTGACAAAGTAAGACCAAATGAAGCTCAATACCTCAATTAGGACCAAAATAGGCTCATTACATCCTTTGGTTATCTACACCATCCTAGTGACTAAAATGAGCCATTGACCAAAGTAAGACCAAATGAAGCTCAATACACTCAATTAGGACAAAAATAGGCCATTACATCATCCTTTGGTTATCTACAATTCTAGTGACTAAAATTGAGCCTGACCAAAGTAAGACCAAATGAAGCTCAATACACTCAATTAGGACCAAAATAGGCTCATTATATCCTTTGGTTATCTACAACATCCTAGTGACTAAAATGGAGCCATTGACCAAAGTAAGACCAAATGAAGCTCAATACCTCAATTAGGACCAAAATAGGCTCATTATCATCCTTTGGTTATCTACACATCCTAGTGACTAAAATGGAGCCATTGACCAAAGTAAGACCAAATGAAGCTCAATACACTCAATTAGGACAAAATAGGCTCATTAGGTCATCCTTTGGTTATCTAAACTTCCTAGTGACTAAAATGGAAGAATTGACCAAGTAAGACCTAATGAAACTCAATACACTCAATTAGAACCAAAATAGGCTCATTACATCATCCTTTGGTTATATAAACCATCCTAGTAACTAAAATGGAGCCATTGACCAAAGTAAGCCCAAATGAAGCTCAATACACTCAATTAGGACCAAAATAGGCTCATTACATCATCCTTTGGTTATCTACAATATCTAGTGACAAAAATGGATCATTGACCAAATAAGACCAAATGAAGCTCAATACACTCAATTAGGACCAAAATAGGCTCATTAGGTCATCCTTTGGTTATCTAAACCTTCCTAGTGACTAAAATGAAATAATTGACCAAAGTAAGACCTAATGAAGCTCAATACACTCAATCAGAATCAAAATAGGCTTATTAGGTCATCCTTTGGTTATCTAAACCTTCCTAGAGACTAAAATTTGGCCATTGACCAAAGTAAGACCAAATTAAGCTCAATACACTCTGTTAGGACCAAAATAGGCTCATTACATCATCCTTTGGTTATCTACAACATCCTAGTGACAAAAATAGAGCCATTGACCAAACGAAGCTCAATACACTTAATTAGGACCAATATAGGCTCATTAGATCATCCTTTAGTTCTAAACCTTCCTAGTGACTAAAATGGAGCCATTGACCAAAGTAACACAAAATGAAGCTCAATACACTCAATTAGGACCAAAATAGGCTCATTACATCATCCTTTGGCTATCTACAACATCCTAGTGACTAAAATAGAGCCATTGACCAAAGTAAGACAAAAGGAAGCTCAATACACTTAATTAGGACAAACATAGGCTCGTTACATCATCCTTTGGTTATATAAACCATCCTAGTGACTAAAATGGAGCCATTGACTAAAGTAAGACACAATGATGCTCAATACACCCAATTAGGACCAAAATAGGCTCATCACATCATCCTTTGGTTATCTACAACTTCCTAGTGACTAAAATGGAGCCATTGACCAAAGTAAGACCAAATGAAGCTCAATACACTCAATTAGGACAAATAAAGGCTGATTAGATCATCCTTTGGTTATCTAAACCTTCCTAGTGACTAAAATGGAAGAATTGACCAAAGTAAGACCGAATGAAGCTCAATACACTCAATTAGAACCAAAATAGGCTCATTACATCATCCATATAAACCATTCTAGTGACTAAAATGGAGCTATTGACCAAAGAAAGAAAAAATGAAGCTCAATACACTCAATTAGGACAAAAATAGGCTCATTACATCATCCTTTGGTTATCTACAACATCCTAGTGACTAAAATGGAGCCATTGAGCAAAGTAAGACCAATGAAGTTCAATACACTTAATTAGGACAAAATAGGCTCATTACATAATCCTTTGGTTATCTAAACCTTCCTAGTGACTAAAATGGAAGAATTGACCAAGTAAGACCTAATGAAGCTCAATACTCACAATTAGAACAAAATAGGCTCATTACATCATCCTTTCGTTATATAAACCATCCTAGTGACTAAAATGGAGCCATTGACCAAAGTAAGACAAAATAAGGCTCAATACACTCAATTAGGAGCAAAATAGGCTCATTACATCATCCTGTGGTTATCTACAACATCCTAGTGACTAAAATGGAGCCATTGATCAAAGTAAGACCAAATGAAGCTCAATACCTCAATTAGGACCAAAATAGGCTCATTAGGTCATCCTTTGGTTATCTACACCATCCTAGTGACTAAAATGCAGCCATTGACCAAAGTAAGACCAAATGAAGCTCAATACACTCAATTAGGACCAAAATAGGCCCATTACATCATCCTTTGGTTATATACAATATCTTAGTGACTAAAATGAGCAATTGACCAAAGTAAGACCAAATGAAGCTCAATACACTCAATTAGGACCAAAATAGGCTCATTAGGTTATCCTTTGGTTATCTACAACATCCTAGTGACTAAAATGGAGCCATTGACCAAAGTAAGACCAATGAAGCTCAATACACTCAATTAGGACCAAAATAGGCTCATTATCATCTTTGGTTATCTACAACATCCTAGTGACTAAAATGGAGCCATTGACCAAAGTAAGACCAAATGAAGCTCAATACACTCAATTAGGACCAAATTAGCTCTTAGGTCATCCTTTGGTTATCTAAAACTTCCTAGTGACTAAAATGGAAGAATTGACCATAGTAAGACCTAATGAAACTCAATACACTCAATTAACCAAAATAGGCTCATTACATCATCCTTTGGTTATATAAACCATCCTAGTAACTAAAATGGAGCCATTGACCAAAGTAAGACAAAATAAGGCTCAATACACTCAATTAGGAGCAAAATAGGCTCATTACATCATCCTGTGGTTATCTACAACATCCTAGTAACTAAAATGGAGCCATTGATCAAAGTAAGACCAAATGAAGCTCAATACCTCAATTAGCACCAAAATAGGCTCATTAGGTCATCCTTTGGTTATCTACACCATCCTAGTGACTAAAATGCAGCCATTGACCAAAGTAAGACCAAATGAAGATCAATACACTCAATTAGGACCAAAATAGGCCCATTACATCATCCTTTGGTTATCTACAATATCTTAGTGACTAAAATTGAGCAATTGACCAAAGTAAGACCAAATGAAGCTCAGTACACTCAATTAGGACAAAAATAGGCTCATTAGGTTATCCTTTGGTTATCTACAACATCCTAGTGACTAAAATGGAGCCATTGACCAAAGTAAGACCATATGAAGCTCAATACACTCAATTAGGCCCAAAATAGGCTCATTATATCATCATTTGGTTATCTACAACATCCTAGTGACTAAAATGGAGCCATTGACCAAAGTAAGACCAAATGAAGCTCAATACACTCAATTAGGACCAAATTAGGCTCGTTAGGTCATCCTTTGGTTATCTAAAACTTCCTAGTGACTAAAATGGAAGAATTGACCATAGTAAGACCTAATGAAACTCAATACACTCAATTAGAACCAAAATAGGCTCATTACATCATCCTTTTGTTATATAAACCATCCTAGTAACTAAAATGGAGCCATTGACCAAAGTAAGCCCAAATGAAGCTCAATACACTCAATTAGGACCAAAATAGGCTCATTACATCATCATTTGGTTATCTACAACATCCAGTGACTAAAATAGAGCCATTGACGAAAGTAAGACCAAATGAAGCTAAATACACTCAATTAGGACCAAAATAGGCTTATTACATCATCCTTTGGTTATCTACAATATCTTAGTGACAAAAATGGAGTCATTGACCAAAATGAGACCAAATGAAGCTCAATACACTCAATTAGGACCAAACTAGGCTCATTAGGTCATCCTTTGGTTATCTAAAATTCCTAGTGACTAAAATGGAATAATGGACCAAAGTAAGACCTAATGAAGCTCAATACACTCAATCAGAATCAAAATAGGCTCATTAGATCATCCTTTGGATATCTAAACCTTCCTAGAGACTAAAATTTGGCCATTGACCAAAGTAAGACCAAATTAAGCTCAACACACTCTGTTAGGACCAAAATAGGCTCATTACATCATCCTTTGGTTATCTACAACATCCTAGTGACTAAAACATAGAAAATAGAGCCATTGACCAAAAGTAAGACAAACGAAGCTCAATACACTTAATTAGGACCAAATATAGGCTCATTAGATCATCCTTTAGTTATCTAAACCTTCCTAGTGACTAAAATGGAGCCATTGACCAAAGTAACACAATATGAAGCTCAATACACTCAATTAGGACCAAAATAGGCTCATTACATCATCCTTTGGCTATCTACAACATCCTAGTGACTAAAATAGAGCCATTGACCAAAGTAAGACAAAAGGAAGCTCAATACACTTCATTAGGACAAACATAGGCTCGTTACATCATCCTTTGGTTATATAAACCATCCTAGTGACTAAAATGGAGCCATTGACTAAAGTAAGACCAAATGATGTTCAATACACTCAATTAGGACCAAAATAGGCTCATCACATCATCCTTTGGTTATCTACAACTTCCTAGTGACTAAAATGGAGCCATTGACCAAAGTAAGACCAAATGAAGCTCAATACACTCAATTAGGACAAATAAAGGCTGATTAGATCATCCTTTGGTTATCTAAACCTTCCTAGTGACTAAAATGGAAGAATTGACCAAAGTAAGACCGAATGAAGCTCAATACACTCAATTAGAACCAAAATAGGCTCATTACATCATCCTTTGGTTATATAAACCATTCTAGTGACTAAAATGGAGCTATTGACCAAAGTAAGACAAAATGAAGCTCAATACACTCAATTAGGACAAAAATAGGGTCATTACATCATCCTTTGGTTATCTACAACATCCTAGTGACTAAAATGGAGAAATTGAGCAAAGTAAGACCAAATGAAGTTCAATACACTTAATTAGGACCAAAATAGGCTCATTACATAATCCTTTGGTTATCTAAACCTTCCTAGTGACTAAAATGGAAGAATTGACCAAAGTAAGACCTAATGAAGCTCAATACACTCAATCAGAATCAAAATAGCCTCATTAGGTCATCCTTTGGTTATCTAAACCTTCCTAGAGACTAAAATTTGCCATTGACCAAAGTAAGACCAAATTAAGCTCAATACACTCTGTTAGGACCAAAATAGGCTCATTACATCATCCTTTGGTTATCTACAACATCCTAGTGACAAAAATAGAGCCATTGACCAAAGTAAGACCAAACGAAGCTCAATACACTTAATTAGGACCAATATAGGCTCATTAGATCATCCTTTAGTTATCTAAACCTTCCTAGTGACTAAAATGGAGCCATTGACCAAAGTAACACAAAATGAAGCTCAATACACTCAATTAGGACCAAAATAGGCTCATTACATCATCCTTTGGCTATCTACAACATCCTAGTGACTAAAATAGAGCCATTGACCAAAGTAAGACAAAGGAAGCTCAATACACTTAATTAGGACAAACATAGGCTCGTTACATCATCCTTTGGTTATATAAACCATCCTAGTGACAAAAATGGAGCCATTGACTAAAGTAAGACCAAATGATGCTCAATACACTCAATTAGGACCAAAATAGGCTCATCACATCATCCTTTGGTTATCTACAACTTCCTAGTGACTAAAATGGAGCCATTGGACAAGTAAGACCAAATGAAGCTCAATACACTCAATTAGGACAAATAAAGGCTGATTAGATCATCCTTTGGTTATCTAAACCTTCCTAGTGACTAAAATGGAAGAATTGACCAAAGTAAGACCGAATGAAGCTCAATACACTCAATTAGAACCAAAATAGGCTCATACATCATCCTTTGGTTATATAAACCATTCTAGTGACTAAAATGGAGCTATTGACCAAGTAAGACAAAATGAAGCTCAATACACTCAATTAGGACAAAAATAGGGTCATTACATCATCCTTTGGTTATCTACAACATCCTAGTGACTAAAATGGAGAAATTGAGCAAAGTAAGACCAAATGAAGTTCAATACACTTAATTAGGACCAAAATAGGCTCATTACATAATCCTTTGGTTATCTAAACCTTCCTAGTGACTAAAATGGAAGAATTGACCAAAGTAAGACCTAATGAAGCACAATACTCTCAATTAGAACCAAAATAGGCTCATTACATCATCCTCTCGTTATATAAACCACCCTAGTGACTAAAATGGAGCCATTGACCAAAGTAAGACAAAATAAGGCTCAATACACTCAATTAGGAGAAAAATAGGCTCATTACATCATCCTGTGGTTATCTACAACATCCTAGTGACTAAAATGGAGCCATTGATCAAAGTAAGACCAAATGAAGCTCAATACCTCAATTAGGACCAAAATAGGCTCATTAGGTCATCCTTTGGTTATCTACACCATCCTAGTGACTAAAATGCAGCCATTGACCAAAGTAAAGACCAAATGAAGCTCAATACACTCAATTAGGACAAAATAGGCCCATTACATCATCCTTTGGTTATCTACAATATCTTAGTGACTAAAATTGAGCAATTGACCAAAGTAAGACCAAATGAAGCTCAATACACTCAATTAGGACCAAAATAGGCTCATTATATCATCATTTGGTTATCTACAACATCCTAGTGACTAAAATGGAGCCATTGACCAAAGTAAGACCAAATGAAGCTCAATACACTCAATTAGGACCAAAATAGGCTCATTAGGTCATCCTTTAGTTATTTAAAACTTCCTAGTGACTAAAATGGAAGAATTGACCATAGTAAGACCTAACGAAACTCAATACACTCCATTAGAACCAAAATAGGCTCATTACATCATCCTTTGGTTATATAAACCATCCTAGTAACTAAAATGGAGCCATTGACCAAAGTAAGCCCAAATGAAGCTGAATACACTCAATTAGGACCAAAATAGGCTCATTACATCATCCTTTGGTTATCTACAACATCCTAGTGACTAAAATAGAGCCATTGACGAAAGTAAGACCAAATGAAGCTAAATACACTCAATTAGGACCAAAATAGGCTCATTACATCATCCTTTGGTTATCTACAATATCTTAGTGACAAAAATGGAGTCATTGACCAAAATGAGACCAAATGAAGCTCAATACACTCAATTAGGACCAAAATAGGCTCATTAGGTCATCCTTTGGTTATCTAAACCTTCCTAGTGACTAAAATGGAATAATTGACCAAAGTAAGACCTAATGAAGCTCAATACACTCAATCAGAATCAAAATAGCCTCATTAGGTCATCCTTTGGTTATCTAAACCTTCCTAGAGACTAAAATTTTGCCATTGACCAAAGTAAGACCAAATTAAGCTCAATACACTCTGTTAGGACCAAAATAGGCTCATTACATCATCCTTTGGTTATCTACAACATCCTAGTGACNCTCCTTGTAAGCTCCAGAACCCTTCTGAGAGAATTAAGCATAAATTCTCTTAGAGTCATGAAAGTTTTAATGATAACAAGGTAAGCCATAAGTATAAAATTTTACTTAAGGTTTTGCTAATATGTGCGCTAAGTGTCTCAGAAAGCTATAAATTATTGCAATGCCATGAGCAAAGACCAAGACAAAACATCAAGTAACCTCGAGATCAATTGATAAATCATAGCGCCAAAGATATCAGAAAGGATATCTCAGAAGCGCAGAAGGTGAAAACATGCTTATGAGGAAAGAACACTGTCGCCTCAGAAGGTCTCAGAAGACCTCACGACTAGTAGTTCTCAGAAGGGTCTTCCCTCAGAAGGTTAGCCTCAGAAGTCCGTACAACTCTTAGAAGGTTGGACTCAGAAGCAACCAAGTGTCTGGACTCAAGGAAGTGCAAAAGACTCAGAAAGCTCGCTACAACTAGCCAAGGAAGTGGGAACACGCGCACTGTGCAGTTCTGAAAAGTTCCTCATTTTGCGCTGACTGTAGCAGGGAGCCGTTCTGAAAAGGACACAGCCACATAAGCAAAGTGAAAGCCTCTAATTTCGCGGCTCTTTGATGCCTATATATATGAGTTCAATTCCAGAGCAAAAGGAGGAAAACTCTTGCACTAAAACTCTTGATTAAACGTGCCAAAACTCTGTTGAATTGAAAATCATTTTGCGAAAACTTAGAACTTTCTCAGAAAGACAATTTTTACGAAATTGTTTTTCTAATTTTGCAAAATCTTCTAGTTCTGAATTGGTGTAAATTCTTACATTTGTAAGTTAATCCTACAAGTCTACTAAGTGTAAAACTAGGTTTGTAACTTAGTCTTGGTAGTTGTTTTCGATCAAAACAAACTTTCTGAAAAACGCTAAGTCCTTCGTTGTTTGAAGGCAGTTTTAAGTCCTCTAGTGTTTGAGGCAAGGAAGTCCTCTGTTTGAGGCAAGGAAGTCCTCTGTTGTGAGGCAAGGAAGTCCTTAATTGTTTAAGGCAAGGAAGTCCTCTAGTGTGAGGCAAGGAAATCCACTTCGGGTTGTGAAGTGGTGGAAGTCCTTTACGTGGTAAAGGCAGTGTTGTCTGGGAAGGCACATTAAAAGAATATCTAAGAACTCTCAACTAAAGGTTGAGGACTGGAGTAGGTTGGTTATAACCGAACCAGTATAAAATCCCTTGTGTTAAGCTTTTCTCCCTAACTCATTACGTGTCCAAATCTTTGAGAAAAACTCTATCACAACTTTAATCAAGAGGTCTTTTGAAAACCTTATTGATCAAAATCAGAAAGCTTTTAAGAAACTCAAATCTTAAGTCGTTTTCTTAAAAATCTCTCAGAAAGGAACTTTCTTAGAAAGACTAAGTTCTCAGAAACTTAATCTTCTCAGAAAGCATTTTCCGCTGCAAACTCTTAATCATACCTTCTGAGTAAAAACAGTTTTCTAAGTAAAAGTTTTAACAAGCAATTTTTAAAACTTGCACGATTCAACCCCCCCCTTCTCGCACACATACACTTTCAATTGGTATCAGAGCTCGGTCCTTAAGGGGTTGAGCACTTCGCAGTGTCAAGGAAAAAGATCCACGAAGGGAAATATGAACTCACCAGCTGCATTCATATCAGATGGGGCCTCAATAAACAGACCTCCGATGTTTCTCGGAGACAGCTTCGACTACTGGCGTGACAGGATGACGCTGTTCATCAAGCACACCAGTTTGGACTTATGGGATAGGATCGAGAATGGAGACTATCAGCCTCTGCAGACAATTACAGAGGATGCTGTAGTTGCAACAGACGCTGAGCCAGGAGCGGCACCTCCAACACTCAGAACCTATACAAGACGAGTCCCTAAGGATGAATGGACTCAAGAGATGAAGAGAAGATACAACTCAACTTCAAAGCTAAATACATTCTTCTCTGCGCCTTGCCCAAGGTAGAATACGACAAGATTGTGTCGTGTGATACCGCTCAAGAAATTTGGGAGAGATTACACATGCTGCACGAAGGAAATGATGAAGTCAAGGAAACTAAGGTATCAATGCTCGTACATAAGTACGAGTCCTTCTGCATGCAACCTGAGGAAACTATTGACAACATGTCAATAAGATTTCTCCACATCATAAATCAGCTAAAGGTCTTGGGAAAGACCTACTCCAACGCTGAGATGGTGAGGAAAATTCTCAGAAGCCTCTCTGCCAAGTGGCGCCCAAAGGTGACAGCAATCCAAGAAGCAAAGGATCTAAATCAGCTGGGTTTAGATGTATTGTTTGGCTCACTCAAAACTCACGAGATTGAGCTTGAAGGACTACTTGGAGGACCATCTTCATCCTCAAGACCTCAGAAAGCTCTGGCTCTGAAAAGTCAGATCAAAAAACTTCAAAAGCCTTAAAGGCTGAAGAAATATCTGAATCTGAAAACGATCAAAACTCAGATTCCGATGAAGATGACATCTCTCTTCTAGTAAGGAAAATGAAGAAAGCTTGGAAGAGAAGACCAAGCAAAGACAAAGAGATCACACCTAGAAAAGGAATGTCAAAGTCTTCTGATGCCACATGTTTTGGCTGTGGAGAAAAGGGCCACTTCAGAACGGAGTGCCCTCAGAACAAGGGAAAGAAGAAGTTCATTCCCAAGAAGAAGAAGAAGGCAATGCTGCTACATGGAGTGACTCAGAAGAGGAAGACTCTGACTCAGAAAGTGAAGAGGAAGCTAATGTCTGCTTCATGGCCGGTACTGACTATATCTGGAAACAGAATCTGAGTCAGAAGAGGTACCAAACACTCCTCCTCTCTCATACTCATACAATGAGATCTCAGAACTCTATGAAGAGCTTCTGAGAGACTCAAACGAATTAGCTAACAATTTCAGCAAACTAAGAAAGTCTTTTAAATCCTTAGAAGCTGAAAATGCTAGACTAATTCAAGAAGTAGAGAACCTAAGGCTTGAAAGAGATGACTTTAAAAATAGATATCTTGAAAGTCACAACCTCTATCAAGCTTTAGAAACAATGTCCTCTGTAACTATTGAAAAAGCCGAACTGGCTTTGATAGAATTACAAAAGACAAATGAGCTTCTCACTTCTGACCTGGTTAAGATGGTCAAGGTGAAAAAATGATGACACTCTTGCTTGGTGGTCAAAGACCTTACAAGGATAAAAGTGGACGTGGTTATGAAGAAATCTTCGAACCAAATGATATTGATCCATCCTTAACTAAAACACCTCGCACGTGCATCGCATGTTTTAAGAGTGGCCATGGTTCTGAAAAATGTCCTATGCTGAAAAAAGGAAAAATCTCTAAGCCTCAGAAGGCTCAAAAGAAAACTCAGAAAGCAAAGCCTTCTAAGAAGACTAACCCCTCTCAGAAGGGAAAAACTTCTCAGAAAGCAAGTGCTTCTGAAAAGGGAAAACAAAAGGTCTCTGAATCTCAAAACCATGACCCTCTAAGAAAAGAAGGCAAGTCCAAGAAAGCTAACAAGCAAGGACCCAACAAAGAATGGGTACCTAAATCCGTTAACTTTGTGACTGCAGGTACATCATCAAGCACTGCTCCACCACGATGAGCAGTGGTACCTTGACAGTGGCTGCTCGAGGCACATGACTGGAAGCAAGCACTGGTTCAGAAGCCTCAAGCCCAAAAAGGGCGGAACAGTGCGATTCAGTGATGGAGCTAAGGGAAGAGTCACTGCAATCGGAGATGTTGGTAAGGATTCCTCTCACCAAATCTCAGATGTACTTTTGGTCGATGGCTTAACTCACAATTTATTAAGCATTAGTCAATTTTGTGACAAAGGCTTAAAGGTTGAGTTTTATGCCAAGTATTGTCATGTGATTAATCTCACAAATGACAAGGTCGTTCTGGAAGGAAAACGTGTTGGTAACATTTATGTTATCCATCTGGATGATCTAAAGGATCAAAATGTGGAATGCCTTGTCTCTGTCCAAGAAGACAAATGGCTATGGCATAAGAAACTTGGTCATGCCCATATGAGACTTCTTTCTGAACTCTCTCAGAAAGGACTTGTAAAGGGCCTTCCCAGAATTAAGTATCAGAAGGATGCAACCTGCGACTTCTGTGAAAAAGGGAAACAGACCAAGACTTCCTTTCCCAGTAAAAGTGGTATTTCTACTCAGAAACCACTGGAACTGCTCCACATGGATCTCTTCGGACCAACCAGAACGGCTTCCCTTTCTGGAAAACGCTATGGTCTTGTCATAGTGGATGATTACTCCAGATTCACTTGGGTTTTCTTTCTAGCTTCTAAGGAAGAAACTTTTGAGAAGTTCAAAGCATTTGCGAAAAGAGTTTCAACTGAAAAGGATTCGCACATTCATGCCATTAGATCAGATCATGGTGGTGAATTTGAGAATCATGCTTTTGAAAAGCTTTGTGAAAATTTGAGCATTGCTCACGAATTCTCATCTCCCAGAACTCCTCAACAAAATGGAGTAGCTGAGAGGAAGAATCGAAGTCTTCAAGAGATGGCAAGAACAATGCTCTTAGAAAGTGGACTTTCAAAAGGTTTCTGGGCTGAAGCAGTTAATACTTCATGCTACATTCAGAATCGAGTCTTTCTGAGACCAATTCTGAAAAAGACACCTTACGAGCTGTGGAAGAATAAAATACCAAACATTTCTTATTTCCATGTATTTGGTTCTTCTTGTTTTATTCTCAACACAAAGGACAAACTCTCTAAGTTTGATCCTAAGTCCGATGATGGATACTTCCTAGGATACTCCTCAGTCTCTAAAGCTTACAGAGTATATAACAAAAGGAGTAAATGTGTTGAAGAGACAATCCATATTAAGTTCAAAGAACTTAGTAAGGACCTGTCTCAGAAAGATGCTAACTTAGAAGATGAATTTGAGAAACTCAACATCTCTTCTGAGAAAGCCAAAGGAAAATTCTTATAGATGATGAGACTGACTTCCAACCCATGGAACAATCATCTTCATCTAAAGAAAAATCTAGTAACATCATCAAAGCTCCAGAACCTAGAGAATCTACTTCTCAAATACAATGAACCTAGATTCTCAGAAGGACAAGCTTCTGATGACTCAGAAAGAGAACCTTCTGTGTCTCGTTCTCAGAACCCTACTCCTAAAGGGATCAGAGGTTCAAGAGACTTGAAGAACATCTCTCAGAATGAAGTCTTGGGCAATCCAGAAAGTGGCGTAAGAACCAGAAGGAACTATACAATCTTGCTATGGTTTATGAACTTGAACCAGATTCCATAGAAGAGCGTTAGATGATCCTAGCTGGGTAAATGCCATGCAGGATGAACTTGGACCAATTCGAGAGAAATCAAGTTTGGAAACTGACTCAGAAAACCCAAAGGCAAGAGTGTCATTGGGACTAAATGGGTGTTTCGAAACAAACTTGATGAAAACGGTCAAGTCGTGAGAAACAAGGCCAGATTGGTTGCACAAGGTACAACCAACAAGAAGGGATAGACTATGATGAAAACTTTCGCTCCAGTCGCAAGATTGGAAGCTATCAGAATGTTTGCTAGCTTTTGCTGCACACAAAGGTTTCAAACTCTATCAGATGGACGTTAAGTCTGCCTTCTTGAATGGATACCCTTTCTGAGGAAGTTTATGTAAAACAACCTCCTGGTTTTGTGAATGATGCATTCCCGAATCATGTATTCAAGCTTACAAAGGCTCTCTATGGTCTGAACAAGCTCCAAGAGCTTGGTACGATAGATTGAGCTCTTTCCTGCTTAAAAACAGATTCTTAAGAAGGAAAGTGGACACAACTCTTTTTACACTCTCAGAAGACTCTGGCTTCTTGATTGTCCAGATTTATGTTGATGACATAATATTTGGCGCAACCAATGAATGCCTCTGCAACGAATTCTCCAAGCTTATGCAAGGTGAATTCGAGATGAGCATGATGGGAGAGTTAAAATTCTTCCTAGGATTGCAAATCAAGCAAGAGTCAGAAGTGACAGTTATTCATCAAGAGAAGTATACCAAGGAACTTCTGAGGAAGTTTCTGATGGATAAGGCCAAACCCATGAGCACTCCCATGCATCCCTCTCAAGTAATTGACTTGGATGAAGATGGTGAGAAAGTCTCAGAAAGCAACTATCGAGGGATGATTGGCTCACTTCTCTACTTAACTGCCTCCAGACCAGATATCCAACTCAGTGTTGGGATCTGTGCTAGATTCCAGTCTAAGCCTAAGCAATCACACTTAACTGCAGTTAAACGGATTTTACGATATTTAAGTGGAACTACTAATCTTGGTCTTTGGTACGAGAAAGGTTGTTCTTCTGATGTTGTAGGTTACTGTGATGCCGACTACGCTGGAGATAGGATAGATCGCAAAAGCACAAGTGGCTGCTGCTGCTTCTTTGGAAAATGCTTGATCACTTGGTCTTGCAAGAAGCAAAATACGATCGCCCTATCAACCGCCGAAGCTGAATATGTATCTCCTGCAAATTGCTGTTCTCAGATGCTCTGGATTAAGAATCAGCTACTTGATTATCAAATAAGGTACACCAAAATCCCTATCCTCTGTGATAATACAAGCGCTATCAACTTAGCTAAGAATCCTATTCAGCATTCTCGATCCAAGCACATTGATATAAACATCATTTTATTCGGGATCATGTGCAAAAAGGCGACATTGAACTCAAATTTGTAAACACTGAGGATCAAATCTCAGATATATTTACAAAGCCTTTACCCGAGGATCGTTTCAATGTTCTGAAAGGATTTATCAATCTAAGACGTTTCTAAGTGCTTTGAAATTTAAAAACTCTCTTTAGAAACCCCCTTAGGCCTAGTTCAGACTCTGAGACGAACAATAGAACTAAGCTTCTGAGCTTGAAGTAGGAAAACACAGAAAATCTCTATCTGAGAAAATTTGTTCTTAGAAGACTCATCTCTCAGAAAGAAGATCTTCTGAAACATCTCTCAGAAGGAGGGTTTCTCAGAAGGACCACCTCTCTCAGAAAGGTACCTTCCGAGAAACAAGTTACCAACGGTAACTTTTGGATAAGTGGCAGGAAACGGCTAGTTACAAGCCATGTCTATAAATACTCATAGCATTGTTTCATTTGAGCACTTTACGCTCAAAACTTACCAAAACTCTGCCAAAACCTCTCCTCGCTTTCTAATCTTCATCTGCTCTCTCTCTCTCTCTCTTGTTCTTCTCTATCTCTTCTCAAAACTCAAATCCTTCTTCCAAATGGCCATCTCTGGAGAAATCAAGGGCTTAATGAGAAACAATCTCAATGAGATATCCGAAGATATCTCTATGACAATGAGGAAATGCAGTCCCTATTCCACAAGACTTATCTCCCACGGAATCTAGCCATGGGAAGGGTATTGCCTCTCAATGTCTACAATCAGGTGGACGAGATTCAATTCACCTTCCTCAAGCAACCTGGATGGCCAGCCATGATGAGTTCCGAGGACGTGTGCTACCCAGATGTGGTGAGCGCTTTCTATTCGCAAATAGAAAGGTTCACCACAAAGGGTCAAGAGCAAGATTGGTGACCAACAGATCCGCTTCTCCTCCTCTGACATCAACAAAGTCTTCAAGACCCTGAATGGTGGTGCTGTCATCGCCGACGACCCATAATGGGTCAAGGAGGTAGATGACTCAGAAGAAGAAAGTTGTGACACTTCTGACTGGTAGCAACAACCTACCACTCAGGGGGTAAAGGTGCCTCATCTCACGCAAGAGGCTAGAATCATCTTCTCCGTTGTACAACACACCCTTCTCCCTCGGATTGGAGACATGGACGTACCACCATGGATGCCTGCCTGCCTATACCACCTGCTAAAGAAGGAAAGAGTAGATTTTGGGAGGATGGTGCTCTCACAAGTCTCATCCGAAGAGGGCTCTCACAAGTCTACCTTACGGAAGCCTTCTGACCAGAATCCTCGACCATTTCTCCTTGTAAGCTCCAGAACCCTTCTGAGAGAATTAAGCATAAATTCTCTTAGAGTCATGAAAGTTTTAATGATAACAAGGTAAGCCATAAGTATAAAATTTTACTTAAGGTTTTGCTAATATGTGCGCTAAGTGTCTCAGAAAGCTATAAATTATTGCAATGCCATGAGCAAAGACCAAGACAAAACATCAAGTAACCTCGAGATCAATTGATAAAATCATAGCGCCAAAGATATCAGAAAGGATATCTCAGAAGCGCAGAAGGTGAAAACATGCTTATGAGGAAAGAACACTGTCGCCTCAGAAGGGTCTCAGAAGACCTCACGACTAGTAGTTCTCAGAAGGGTCTTCCCTCAGAAGGTTAGCCTCAGAAGTCCGTACAACTCTTAGAAGGTTGGACTCAGAAGCAACCAAGTGTCTGGAACTCAAGGAAGTGCAAACAGACTCAGAAAGCTCGCTACAACTAGCCAAGGAAGTGGGAACACGCGCACTGTGCAGTTCTGAAAAGTTCCTCATTTTGCGCTGACTGTAGCAGGGAGCCGTTCTGAAAAGGACACAGCCACATAAAGCAAAGTGAAAGCCTCTAATTTTCGCGGCTCTTTGATGCCTATATATATGAGTTCAATTCCAGAGCAAAAGGAGGAAAACTCTTGCACTAAAACTCTCTGATTAAACGTGCCAAAACTCTGTTGAATTGAAAATCATTTTGCGAAAACTTAGAACTTTCTCAGAAAGACAATTTTTACGAAATTGTTTTTCTAATTTTGCAAAATCTTCTAGTTCTGAATTGTGTAAATTCTTACATTTGTAAGTTAATCCTACAAGTCTACTAAGTGTAAAACTAGGTTTGTAACTTAGTCTTGGTAGTTGTTTTCGATCAAAACAAACTTTCTGAAAAACGCTAAGTCCTTCGTTGTTTGAAGGCAGTTTTAAGTCCTCTAGTGTTTGAGGCAAGGAAGTCCTCTGTTTTGAGGCAAGGAAGTCCTCTGTTGTGAGCAAGGAAGTCCTTAATTGTTTAAGGCAAGGAAGTCCTCTAGTGTGAGGCAAGGAAATCCACTTCGGGTTGTGAAGTGGTGGAAGTCCTTTACGTGGTAAAGGCAGTGTTGTCTGGGAAGGCACATTAAGAAGAATATCTAAGAACTCTCAACTAAAGGTTGAGGACTGGAGTAGGTTGGTTATAAACCGAACCAGTATAAAATCCTTGTGTTAAGCTTTTTCTCCCTAACTCATTACGTGTCCAAATCTTTGAGAAAAACTCTATCACAACTTTAATCAAGAGGTCTTTTGAAAACCTTATTGATCAAAATCAGAAAAGCTTCTTAAGAAACTCAAATCTTAAGTCGTTTCTTCTTAAAATCTCTCAGAAAGGAACTTTCTTAGAAAGACTAAGTTCTCAGAACTTAATCTTCTCAGAAAGCATTTCCGCTGCAAACTCTTAATCATACCTTCTGAGTAAAAACAGTTTTCTAAGTAAAAGTTTTTAACAAGCAATTTTTAAAACTTGCACGATTCAACCCCCCCCCTTCTCGTGCACACATACACTTTCAATTGGTATCAGAGCTCGTCCTTAAGCGGTTGAGCACTTCGCAGTGTCAAGGAAAAAAGATCCACGAAGGGAAATATGAACTCACCAGCTGCATTCATATCAGAAGGGGCCTCAATAAACAGACCTCCGATGTTTCTCGGAGACAGCTTCGACTACTGGCGTGACAGGATGACGCTGTTCATCAAGCACACCAGTTTGGACTTATGGGATAGGATCGAAATGGAGACTATCACGCCTCTGCAGACAATTACAGAGGATGCTGTAGTTGCAACAGACGCTGAGCCAGGAGCGGCACCTCCAACACTCAGAACCTATACAAGACGAGTCCCTAAGGATGAATGGACTCAAGAGATGAAAGAGAAGATACAACTCAACTTCAAAGCTAAATACATTCTTCTCTGCGCCTTGCCCAAGGTAGAATACGACAAGATTGTGTCGTGTGATACCGCTCAAGAAATTGGGAGAGATTACACATGCTGCACGAAGGAAATGATGAAGTCAAGGAAACTAAGGTATCAATGCTCGTACATAAGTACGAGTTCCTTCTGCATGCAACCTGAGGAAACTATTGCAACATGTCAATAAGATTTCTCCACATCATAAAATCAGCTAAAGGTCTTGGGAAAGACCTACTCCAACGCTGTAGATGGTGAGGGAAAATTCTCAGAAGCCTCTCTGCCAAGTGGCGCCCAAAGGTGACAGCAATCCAAGAAGCAAAGGATCTAAATCAGCTGGGTTTAGATGTATTGTTTGGCTCACTCAAAACTCACGAGATGAGCTTGAAGGAACTACTTGAGAGGACCATCTTCATCCTCAAGACCTCAGAAAGCTCTGGCTCTGAAAAGTCAGATCAAAAAGACTTCAAAAGCCTTAAAGCTGAAGAAATATCTGAATCTGAAAACGATCAAAACTCAGATTCCGATGAAGATGACATCTCTCTTCTAGTAAGGAAATGAAGAAAGCTTGGAAGAGAAGACCAAGCAAAGACAAAGAGATCACACCTAGAAAAGGAATGTCAAAGTCTTCTGATGCCACATGTTTTGGCTGTGGAGAAAAGGGCCACTTCAGAACGGAGTGCCCTCAGAACAAGGAAAGAAGAAGTTCATTCCCAAGAAGAAGAAGAAGGCAATAGCTGCTACATGGAGTGACTCAGAAGAGGAAGACTCTGACTCAGAAAGTGAAGAGGAAGCTAATGTCTGCTTCATGGCCGGTACTGACTATATTCTGGAAACAGAATCTGAGTCAGAAGAGGTACCAAACACTCCTCCTCTCTCATACTCATACAATGAGATCTTCAGAACTCTATGAAGAGCTTCTGAGAGACTCAAACGAATTAGCTAACAATTTCAGCAAACTAAGAAAGTCTTTTAAATCCTTAGAAGCTGAAAATGCTAGACTAATTCAAGAAGTAGAGAACCTAAGGCTTGAAAGAGATGACTTTAAAAATAGATATCTTGAAAGTCACAACCTCTATCAAGCTTTAGAAACAATGTCCTCTGTAACTATTGAAAAAGCCGAACTGGCTTTGATAGAATTACAAAAGACAAATGAGCTTCTCACTTCTGACCTGGTTAAGATGGTCAAGGGTGAAAAAATGATGACACTCTTGCTTGGTGGTCAAAGACCTTACAAGGATAAGAGTGGACTTGGTTATGAAGAAATCTTCGAACCAAATGACATTGATCCATCCTTAACTAAATCACCTCGCACGTGCATAGCATGTTTTAGAGTGGCCATGGTTCTGAAAAATGTCCTATGTTGGAAAAAGGAAAATCTCTAAGCCTCAGAAGGCTCAAAAAAACTCAGAAGGCTAAACTTTTCTAAGAAGAGTGACCCCTCTCAGAAGGGAAAAAACTTCTCAGAAAGCAAGTGCTTCTGAAAAAGGACAAACAAAAAGTCTCTGACTCTCAAAACCATGACCCCTCTAGAAAAGAAGGCAAAAGTCCAAGAAGCTAACAAGCAAGACCCAACCAAAGAATGGGTACCTAAATCTGTTAATTTTGTGACTGCAGGTGCATCATCAAGCGCTGCTTCACCACCACGATGAGCAGTGGTACCTTGACAGTGGCTGCTCAAGGCACATGACTGGAAGCAAGCACTGGTTCAGAAGTCTCAAGCCCAAGAAAGGCGGAACAGTGCGATTCGGTGATGGCGCTAAAGGGAGAGTCACTGCAATCGGAGATGTTGGTAAGGACTCCTCTCACCAAATCTCAGATGTACTTGGTCGATGGCTTAACTCACAATCTATTAAGCATTAGTCAATTTTGTGACAAAGGCTTAAAGGTTGAGTTTTATGCCAAGTATTGTCATGTGATTAATCTCACAACTGACAAGATCGTTCTGGAAGGAAAACGTGTGGTACATCTATGTTATCCATCTGGATGATCTAAAGGATCAAAATGTGGAATGCCTTGTCTCTGTCCAAGAAGACAAATGGCTATGGCATAAGAAACTTGGTCATGCCCATATGAGACTTCTTTCTGAACTCTCTCAGAAAGAACTTGTAAAGGGCCTTCCCAGAATTAAGTATCAGAAGGATGCAACCTGCGACTTCTGTGAAAAAGGGAAACAGACCAAGGCTTCCTTTCCCAGTAAAAGTGGTATTTCTACTCAGAAACCACTGGAACTGCTCCACATGGATCTCTTCGGACCAACCAGAACAGCTTCCCTTTCTGGAAAACGCTATGGTCTTGTCATAGTGGATGATTACTCCAGATTCACTTGGGTTTTCTTTCTAGCTTCTAAGAAGAAACTTTTGAGAAGTTCAAAGCATTTGCGAAAAGAGTTTCAACAGAAAAGGATTCGCACATTCATACCATTAGATCAGATCATGTGGTGAATTTGAGAATCATGCTTTTGAAAAGCTTTGTGAAAATCTGGGCATTGCTCACGAGTTCTCTTCTCCAGAACTCCTCAACAAAATGGAGTAGCTGAGAGAAAGAACCGAAGCCTTCAAAGATGGCAAGAACAATGCTCTTAGAAAGTGGACTTTCAAAAGGTTTCTGGGCTGAAGCAGTAAATACTTCATGCTACATTCAGAATCGAGTCTTTCTAAGACCAATTCTGAAAAAGACACCTTACGAGCTATGGAAGAATAAAATACCAAACATTTCTTATTTCCATATATTTGGTTCTTCTTGTTTTATTCTCAACACAAAGGACAAACTCTCCAAGTTTGATCCTAAGTCCGATGATGGATACTTCCTAGGATACTCCTCAGCTCTAAAGCTTACAGAGTATATAACAAAAGGAGTAATGTGTTGAAGAGACAATCCATATTAAGTTCAAAGAACTTAGTAAGGACCTGTCTCAGAAAGGTGCTGACTTAGAAGATGAATTTGAGAAACTCAACATCTCTTCTGAGAAAGCCAAAAGGAAAATTCTTATAGATGATGAGACTGACTTCCAACCCATGGAACAATCATCTTCATCTAAAGAAAAATCTAGTAACATCATCAAAGCTCCAGAACCTAGAGAATCTACTTTTCCAAATACAATGGAACCTAGATTCTCAGAAGGACAAGCTTCTGATGACTCAGAAAGAGAACCTTCTGTGTCTCGTTCTCAGAACCCTACTCCTAAAGGGATCAGAGGTTCAAGAGACTTGAAGAACATCTCTCAGAATGAAGTCTTGGGCAATCCAGAAAGTGGCGTGAGAACCAGAAGGAACTATACAAATCTTGCTATGGTCTCTGAACTTGAACCAGATTCCATAGAAGAGGCGTTAGATGATCCTAGCTGGGTAAATGCCATGCAGGATGAACTTGACCAATTTGAGAGAAATCAAGTTTGGAAACTGACTCAGAAACCCAAAGGCAAGAGTGTCATTGGGACTAAATGGGTGTTTCGAAACAAACTTGATGAAAACGGTCAAGTCGTGAGAAACAAGGCAAGATTGGTTGCTCAAGGGTACAACCAACAAGAAGGGATAGATTATGATGAACTTTTGCCCCAGTCGCAAGATTGGAAGCTATCAGAATGTTGCTAGCTTTTGCTGCACATAAAGGTTTCAAACTCTATCAGATGGACGTTAAGTCCGCCTTCTTGAATGGATACCTTTCTGAGGAAGTTTATGTAAAACAACCTCCTGGTTTTGTGAATGATGCATTCCCGAATCATGTATTCAAGCTTACAAAGGCTCTCTATGGTTTGAAACAAGCTCCAAGAGCTTGGTACGATAGATTGAGCTCTTTCTTGCTTAAAACGGATTCTCAAGAGGGAAAGTGGACACAACTCTTTTTACGCTCTCAGAAGACTCTGGCTTCTTGATTGTCCAGATTTATGTTGATGACATAATATTTGGCGCAACCAATGAATGCCTTTGCAAAGAATTCTCCAAGCTTATGCAAGGTGAATTCGAGATGAGCATGATGGGAGAATTAAAATTCTTCCTAGGATTGCAAATCAAGCAAGAGTCGGAAGGGACAGTCATTCATCAAGAGAAGTATACCAAGGAACTTCTGAGGAAGTTTCTGATGGATAAGGCCAAACCCATGAGCACTCCCATGCATCCCTCTCAAGTAATTGACTTGGATGAAGATGGTGAGAAAGTCTCAGAAAGCAACTATCGAGGGATAATTGGCTCACTTCTCTACTTAACCGCCTCCAGACCAGATATCCAACTCAGTGTTGGGATCTGTGCTAGATTCCAGTCTAAGCCCAAGCAATCACACTTGACTGCAGTTAAACGAATTTTACGATATTTAAGTGGAACTACTAATCTTGGTCTTTGGTACGAGAAAAGGTTGTTCTTCTGATGTTGTAGGTTACTGCGATGCCGACTACGCTGGAGATAGGATAGATCGCAAAAGCACAAGTGGGTGCTGCTGCTTCTTTGGAAATGCTTGATCACTTGGTCTTGCAAGAAGCAAAATACGATCGCCCTATCAACTGCTGAAGCTGAATATGTGTCTGCTGCGAACTGCTGTTCTCAGATGCTCTGGATTAAGAATCAGCTACTTGATTATCAATTAAGGTACACCAAAATTCCTATCCTCTGTGATAATACAAGTGCTATCAACTTAGCTAAGAATCCTATTCAGCATTCTCGATCCAAGCACATCGATATAAAACATCATTTTATTAGGGATCATGTGCAAAAAGGCGACATTGAACTCAAATTTGTAAATACTGAGGATCAAATCTCAGATATTTACAAAGCCTTTACCCGAGGATCGTTTCAATGTTCTGAAAGGATTTCTCAATTTAAGATGTTTCTAAGTGCTTTGAAATTAAAAAACTCTCTTAGAAACCCCCCCTTAGTCCTAGTTTAGATTCTGAGACGAACAAATAGAACTAAGCCTCTGAGCTTGAAGTAGGAAACACAGGAAAACCCTATCTGAGAAAATTTGGTCTCAGAAGACTCATCTCTCAGAAAGGAGATCTTCTGAAACATCTCTCAGAAGGAGGATTTCTCAGAAGGACCACCTCTCTCAGAAAGGTACCTTCCGAAACAAGTTACCAACGGTAACTTTTGGATAAGTGGCAGAAACGGCTATTATCAACCATGACTATAAATACTTATAGCAGTGTTTTCATTTGAGCACTTTACGTCCAAAACTTACCAAACTCTGCCAAAACCTCTCCTCGCTTTCCAATCATCACTGCTCTCTCTCTCTCTGTTTCTCTCTTGTTCTTCTCTATCCTTTCTCAAAACTTAAAACCTTTCCTTCAAATGGCCGTCTCTGGAGAAATCAAGGGCTTAATGAGAAACAATC